>OX596245.1:11999385-12083808 GCA_951394255.1 Polyploca ridens | reverse complement strand
AGGGCAAGTAGCCCTACATTTGGGAGATAGAATTTCGAACTAAACACTAGAATTTAACCCTAAGGTACGCCTACCTTTAGATGCTGTACCACTCCTACCTTTTCATTAGTCGTCAAGCTTTAGGAGCCGAATATAGTGATCAATGTAATCACAGGCCATGAGTAATAGGAGATGGCTAATTTAAGAATACAATGAATAAAGGCAGAAGACGATTTTCAACCTGTTCGATAGATATTTAATTCTTTTCTGATATATCATGTAAAAGAATAAAATAAATATTATAGTTTATAAAACACGCTTTGAAAAGTCCTGCTCTCTGCAAAAGAATTCAATAATTATTGAATCTTTATTCTCTGCGTATCTCGTAAGGCCTTAGTGTAAGCATTTTTTGGATTTAATATTTAATAAAAATGCGTGTTAATAATTGGACTGTTTTACAAAAAACTTAAACCGACTTCAAAGTACACTAAGAAGTAATCAAATCCTGATCTGAATGGGACCAAACGGGAAGTGTAATCTTTCAAATAAAAAAATAATTTTCCAAATCGGTTAATAAATGACGGAGTTATGAGGTAACAAACATAAAAAAAAAACATTCGAATTGAGAACCTTCTCCTTTTTTTGAAGTCGGTAAAAATAGAAATTACATATTCCGAAAAATCTACACGTAGAGTTTGAATGGTACTTTTCTTCAGATGTATATATATTATTCATCAGTTATAGGATCTGTGAAATAGAAAAACCACGTGGCGTGCCTATGCAGCACAGAGTAGCATAGAATGAAAGAGATCTTATAACCGTAGAAAAACATCGCGTCAGCAGCGGCCGGCGCGCGGCGGGCGCCTCGGTGAGAGAGAGCGAGCCGCATTTGGCAATTCGGATTAGTCTGTGTATGGATTATCGAGGCTCTACTATCATTAATTAGATAGTCAGATGGCTTAGGTTAAAACTGGAATGAGTAACGTGGAAAAGAAGAGATAGGTGATTTTCTTTTATATAGATACGCAGTGCATTTACGAAATTGTTCAATGCTGTTTTATTTTAAATTGTAACTTTTTTTTCTTCGCTTTGAAAACAGATCAGCAGTTTGGTGGCAACACGAAATGAATCGGCGTCAGGTGGTGCGGCAGTGCAGCGCGTGGGCGCCGCCGTCTGCTGCGCGGTCGAGAGGTTCGTCGCCGTCGGGGAGACCATCGCTGATGACAACCCCGATGTGCGGCACAGCATGGTGCTCGCTTGCAAAGAAGCACGCGCCGCCGGTAAGATTAAACCTTTAAGCATTAGCCTCATAAGGAATGTGAAAACTTATTACTACGCCCCGTTAAAGCTATCGCAAGACAAGTTTTATACTCCCGTGAGACGGGTACTTAAAATAAATTACGACCGTTTTAACTGTCATGTAGAATGGCAAAATTAAAGTTTTGATAGTACTTGCTTCTTTGTAGTTCACAGAAAAGTTTATTCTGCAGAAAATTGTAGGAACGATGCCAAAGATAATAAAGATTATTGCGTACCATTGAGCTTCTACGCATCGTAGCCCTTAGTGGGAATATGCTACGACATTATTATGCAACGTGCTACGACTCACACTTCCCTTTCATAGCATTTTTCACCGTATGCTACTGAAAATATAGATATTTTTTATTAATATGAATTATCCTTATTTCATAAGATAACAGTGTAGGTAATGTATAATGATTATACGTGTTGTAGCAGTACCTAATATAAACAATGAGATATTATACTACGAGCATTGCCCTACGAACAACTAAACTGACCAACTATTAATTACTGTTAAAAAATGTATTAATTTCTATCAATAAGCTATTGGCGCAGATATAAAAATTTGCTTTTTGCCCCACAGTTTTACTTACAATCCTCTATTTCAGCTCCTTTTGAGAAAAATTTTGAACATAGCTAATTGCTACGTTATTGGAACCCGTTTGCAAAATTTCATTTCTGATTTGATTTAGGCCGTGCTGATAGGTTTGAATTTTGGAATATTTTCTTTATTTTAATTGAAATAGAGCATAGCGTGGTTATAGCGATAATGTCAAAATAAACATCAGGCATCGTGCATCTACCCAAATGACTAATCTAGTTCATCAAAGCTTTGAAAGTCAAATCTGCGTTAAAATTGGGTTCGTAGTTCTTACACTAAGCCGCTCTCACGGTACGTATTACGCAAGCAATCGTACGTAATTGTGTTCCCAGTTTAATTAAAAATAGTAACAGTAAATACCTACATACAGTAAATGTAACATTTGTGAAAGGTGTTTATAAAATAACATTCCATCGTGTCTTCCAGAAGTGTAGCGATTAGTCATCTGTAAATCCCATAAAATATAGTTATCCCATACAGAAGATAATTTAATTCAGGACGCCTCCATGTTTATGAAAGTTTCTTAACGTTTATTATCCTATCCTATCCTAAGTGTGAAAGTGAGTTTGTTTATTTGTTTGTTTGTTACGCCTTCACGCCTCAACTACTCAACGGATCATCATGAAATTTGGCATACAGATAGCCTATGGTATGGAGAAGGACACAGGGTACTTTTTATCCCGGAAATGCGGATGAAACCGCGGGGGACAGCTAGTAATAAAATAAAATAAAATTAAGACAGGACAAACATAGATGCGCCGCACTGTGTCTGGCAGACAGCACTTGTGTGTGCTTCTGGAGGGCGCTAGCTTTTGTTTTTCAATATATTTTCGTCATAGCATCGCTCCTATACATTAATTTGTTATACTGTATGGTATAGTACTCCTAACTCCAAAAAGAGACATAGCCATAAATTTGCATAGAAATTGAGTAACTTTTGAAATAGTTTGTGTTCGCCGTGCCATTTTGCCGAAATAGTTCCCTAGGTATTTAATTAAAGCTAAGCTCCTTTAATAATGACGTCACTCTCTCCGGCGAATAGACTTGAATGTACTCGTTATAGTTGCTAATGTGTTCGAACTAGGAAAACAGCTGAAATACGATCGTGGATTAAACAACTTCTGAACAATTTATATCGCTATTGATTAGCTTTTATGGCTAAACAGAGTTAGTTCTTTGAAGTAGTAATGGGTAGGCCAAGTCACTCCAAGAGTCAATTTATTATCTATAGGTTCTGAATACTTCTGAGAAATTAACAACTATGTTATGTAAAGCGCCAGGTGAAACCGCCACCAAGTGCACTGAATTAACCAGGTAGTTAAGAACTCCATGGAAGATTGACTGAACTCAAACAAGCAATATAATTGATGACCAATGTATTTTTATTTTCAACTTTTAGTACGAACGTACAAGATATTATGTAATTTAATTTTCATAAATAGTTGAACTGTAAAGTGTTATAAAATTCACCCTCGTAGGAACGTACCATTCAGAAGGTTTTTAATCAAGGTTTGCGTGACCTATAAATCTCTCCGATATCTCTATTATGTGTTTAAGGGGAAGCTATATTCAGTGAGCAACTGGAAAAAGTTCCGTATCGGTTTTTACACCGCTGGATATTTTGTGTAGAATTTTGACCCTAAACTGAATATTAACTTAAAATACAATAAAATTATTTTAAGTGAGAGTCAATATGTTTTTCTTACGGTGACATGTGGGGTGTCATTGTCTAGCTAGGCTCTGTTATCTCATTACTTAGAGCTAAGTAAGTAAAGACATAAAAGGGCAATATAGTAAAAATTATATCAATCTTCTACAGTACTGACCATTCTAAGCAACAGAGATTGTGGTCAAATACAAAACTGTCCATTGCACAAAAAAGTTACCCTCATACAATTTTTATTCAGAACCTAACCACGACCGTTAATTTGTTTGCCACAACCGTAAAGTAAAAGGAATTCTTCATACGTTTTAAAAATAAGCTTTGAACTTTATGCTTTGTTTTGTTTAATTCTCATTTATTTCAAAATTTTAATAGAAAATTAGCCTGTAGGTACTGTGATTACATAAATCTTTTCGTTTTAAATACCTGTATATAATGCGCTCAAATATTTATATTACCTAAACGCTCTACGTAAAATCAAGGCTACCCTTTTCTACAGCCCTCATAAATTTGTGTCAACAACCTGACCCGAATTTTAATGCCCGAACGTTATTACCGGATCCAGCATGCCAACAAACAAAAGACGCAAACAATAGCTGCCCCCGCTTCTAGGGGAGCACCGATCAATTTTATCAAGTACCTGTTCTTATATAAGAATTCCTGAATTACAGCTGTGATTGTTCTTTTATGTGTTACATACTTAATTAATCATGTTACATGATATATATCTTTTCAAGATTCAACAAAACTATATTTAGTTAGTTCCAATGAAACTGATGCTTTAGCAGATACTTAAATAAAGTAAGGCGGGCAAACGCAAGCCCACTGAAATAAAAAACGAACACACTAACATTATATAGCGTAAGTAAAACCGCAGGGTACAGCTAGTTATAATATAAAACATCCTCAATCAGTGGATAAATAAAACATGAAACATATAGGCCCACGCACTACCTTTGATAGCAATCAATGTAGTTGATATAAATCACTTTTTTCTTTTATTCTACTTTTTATGGGGTCACTTTTACGACTAATAAATTAGTTATACGACACCGAAACCTAAATTCGTGAGTGTTTTGATGTATAGTGTGTTTGTAAACACACTCTAATGGGATTAGCAGCACTACTCATAGGTACAACGCTACGTCAATTCCGTTTAAATGGTCACTTATTTAACGGCCGCCTTGCTGTAAGTGTCTTACAATGTGATCTGATTTAATTACAAGTATTTTATTTAGTTTTATGAGTGAGAAAGTAACATATGAAATTCAAGTTCCATGAAAACACATACCCATTGAATTGATTTAGTAAAAGCCCAATGTTTAAAAAATAGTTCGAATCCCACGTAAGCTAGTCATTCACAGAACATGCTACAATACTAATATACCTGAACATTGAATGCTAATAAAACCGATAAAAAAGTGATATTTATAAAAGTGGTCACTCGCTTTCATTTCGCGTGCTGGGGGCATTTAAACTTTGACAGATTTCAATAACCTGACAAAAGCCATATCGAGTATTGTTTTCAATCGCTGAGGCCATCAATCATGAACGGAAATTTAATCTACCTGTGCACAGTTATTCCAAAATTATATTCAAAAAGCCACAGTTTATATCTACAATGACAACATATAGCCACAGCTTTTGATTTATAAATGCAGAAAAGCCAATATCAACTGAAAATTCGTACGATTACATATCAAAATTTCATCTGGTAAATTTTATTTACAAATATTAAAACTAGGTTGATAATTTTTCTTATTGTTGTTTTACAGAATATGCACTAATCAGATCAAGTTAGACACTTGTGTGAGTTGTTCCAAGCACCATTGTAATTACGTTAAAAGCACCATTGTAATTTTATTTGCAGATTTTTTCTAATAATGATTTTTATCATTCTCGCTGGTATAGAACCCCAAATTTTTTCTGAAAAATATATGGAGAATGTCCCATGATATTTATTTACTATATCTATAATAATTCGCGGAAAAACTGCGATTAAACTAATTGACTAGCACTTCGTGTCAAACTAAATGAATTATTTCCAAGATAAATTACCTGCTCTATCAGTGGTAAGAAAGTGAAAGCTCCATTTATTATTAACGTCCTTAATCCCGACACACCTTCGGACACTCCGGTGCGCAAACTTTTTTCACCATATTTTTACTTAAAACTTCCGTGCTCAATTGAATGGGATGGAATTATTTATTTAACAAATAACGTACAGGTACCTACTACATAATACTGTTGTTATTTTATTGCATTACTTTTATGGTATTGATTGAGATTATACTGCAATATATTTTTTCCGAAAGTCCAAACAATAAACACTTTATAGGCGCTAAATGTCCTTTATAAATCATACCAAGTAGCACCAAGTGGTCTACTCGTGACAAAAAACATCTCGAGAAAACTTATAGGTATGATAATATATCCCGGGAGACTACACGCACAAATAACGATAAATGTACCCGCCGAAAATCCCAGTTTAAGTTATTTATACCGAACTTGGAAGCTACTGTGCCTACCGATAACCACAGTGGATTGATATTTAGAAGCACTCGTAGGAAATGCTTTATTTTGGGATTGTTATGTAAATAATCGAAACAAAATCTAGGACAAGAAGATAAAATAGTATGATTTCAAAATTTTAACCTGAATGGAAGAATATTCACCGAAAATATGATCGCTCCAGTCCTAGTAGGTACGAAGGGCGAGCATAGTGGGTCACCTGTAACGCGATTATCCGGGATCGAAACAAATCTAATAAATAACAGGTGTCGACGTTGACCTTCGAGCGTCTACCGCTCCCACAATTCTAAGCTAATAGTAACAGCAGAATACCTTCAACGATTCTTTTCTAGCTATTTGTTTACAAAAATGGCACGCGAATTCAGTATTTAATCCATTAGCTGGATTGGTTTTTAAGCTGGGCTGGCTGATTTTTTTCATCACTACCAATTCCTTTTACTTTAGGCTGGTTCACTTCACTGAGTGCTTTTAAGACACTGGTCAGTCATTCACTCGCACTAATTTGTGGAAGCAGCTGTTGAACCAGTAGGTACTTGGATTACGTAGCAGTTTATTGCAGTCAGTTTCAATTTGAAACAACCTCTAAATATACTCACCGGCATTGTGAATCATGCCAAAGCTCGATTTTTCATACAAAAGAGGTGTTTTCAGCAAAGTTTATTATGCATTTGTTATTATTTCAAAGCTAAAAGAGCCAGCTTGCAGACGGTGTTGTCACTTTAAATGTGGGCACTGGGAGAAACAGTCCTGCCGTAAATCAACTCCAGCAAATGTCAGTATTTCCCTGTGATTTGCCGAATAAACCATGATTGGGAACTTCAATCTTTTTAATTCAAACACAACACTACACAAATAACAACAATATATTAATGGAAGATAATTTGTTTACAAAGTATACGAGCACGAAAACTGTTTCTCCTCTGGCAATTATTGTTTAATTTAATTAGATTGTGGCGAAGAGCTGTTACTTGGAGTATATTTCTGAGCAATATGACAGGCCGAGCAGGAGCAGACAGCACCATAAGCCTGTGACGGAAGACCCCGCGGATTGAGAGAGTTTAAAATTTTTACATTTACCATCCATATCAACCAAGGTGGCAACAGAATTATAAATCATTTCTTCACCTTCGAATGAATTTATCAACATTTCATTGAACGCAGCGGCTTGGTCGTTTCTGGGATAACAGGTGGAGACCTAGCCACAAGTTCCTCAACCATTTCCTGACAGCTGAGATATTTTTGTCAGTCAGTCTGAGGAGAGACTTTGCTTTTTCTAATGTGTGTTCTACCGCTTGTACAACGGACAGTCCTCTGAAGAATTGTTTGAACTGATGCCCATGGCTACCTTTTACCATTGCAACTCTCGCCATCGACGGGAAGTTCATCCTCATATATTGGAACCGAAATGGTTTAATATACAGTGCGGTTTCAAAGGAGTTTCCTATCGCCTACGCTCAGGCTGTGGAATGCCCTATCGTGGTATTCTCAAAAATAGCATGTGGTTCTTCAAAAAGGGTGTGAAGAGCTTTCTGCAGGGTGGTGTTGCAAGCTTCCATAGACTACGGTGACCGCTTACTATTATAGGAATACCTTTTTATAAAACCGGTTTTAATTTGGAACTGATTGCAACAAAGTAGACGTGCTAGCGAAGGAGTGGTCGTAAATGACTTTCAGTCCGTATCGTGACTTATTTATGAGCTTTGATGGCAAAGGGATGTGTTTTAGAGCGTAGAGAAATTGACTTTTATATTATGTAGGCAAGCTATATACCGAAGGGAGGTGTAACAAATCATGTAAAGTAGTGGATCTGAGAGGTTCATGCATATTTTGTGAGAACTACATAGATGCACGTTGTAACAAAGAGTGTACCTTTTACAGATGTAATATCGATATGATTACCTACACGGGATGTAAAAGTAAATATTTACAAGCCGTTCTGACCACAACACGCGTAATGTGTTGGTTTACGAGATAGTTTGTTATCGTAGACTATTTTTGCTGGCTCCAGTATTACAGCACTAAGTAAATAGCTATACCGAGTGGATATATATTCTGCTCGAGCCCCTGCTTATATTTTTATTATATGAGGTGATATTAGACTTTGTTTATTCGGGAAGGCAGTAATAAAAGTAGTATCTACCAACTCTATACATCTTTGGGGTGAAATTACATCAGCGGACGCAATAAAATAAAGGTTATTATTTCACGAAACATTTTTTGATATGAAGAACATTATGTTTATTTATCTTCTTCCTTCCTATGAATGTGATCTGATTGTTTCTTTGTAAATATGGTGTCACCTCAACTCTCTTCTATTGGATGTAGTTTTTTTTTTACCTTATGTCGTATTCCATAGAATAATATATGATCTATAAAATATAGGTACCTATTCTAAAATATATATACCTACTTCTTTTGAATACTGATAAAGTTAATTCAATTATGTATCTCTTTCTGGTCGTAAACACGACAGAAACCGTAAATTTCTTAAAAATATGTAGGTACGTCTGGGACAGCAGTTACCTGAAGTTCAACCTTCACTGCTAACTAAAACCAACACGCAACACTCGTAAAATAATCCCAACATAATTTTCAAGTTTTATTCCTTTATTCATACATGAATTTTCCTTACTTCAAAATGTAAAACGTTAATTACAAAGTCATATTGAATACTTAAGTCTAATATAAAATGCATTAATATAGATTTTAAATCATAATAATGTAAAAGCTTTATAACTATGTCAAACGTAAATGAAATCGGTATTCCTGGAAAACCGAAACAAAATAAAACTTTTTAATTATGTAGGTTATTTATACTTACCTAAATTAGGTAGCATGCAGGAATGTAACTGCTACCCAAGTCAATCAACCAGCCCCAACGTCCGTGCGGTTGCCTACTCTTTTAATAAAATATGAAATGGATTATTTTAAATTCCCTTAGGGTCCCATGAACATTTTAAGAGTCGCAGGCGATGTAACGATTAGGGTACATAGCTGTATACTTCTATCGTCCCAGATGAATCGTAAAAAGGAAGTTGTGAAAGCTTTATTGGATAACGGCTCTGCTTACAACACTTTTAACTTCGACTAGCTAAATTGGACCACAAAAGTTTTATGTCCGACTCGAGATTTCAAGAAAGTGTAGTCATCCTCGATCTCTTTAACCTACATTTGTAGGAACATTGACATTTATATTAAATCTTCTAGATCTATTACTATAGAAAAAGAAAGAGATTTTGTTTGTGTAGAATAATAATTACTACTGTATACCAAGTATTTACTGGAGTATATATTAATATTCGTTGAATCAAATTTTTGCGAACAGTTTGACGGTTTGACGTTTTTGAGTCAATGCTCATTGAAGCTAAATCAAAGCGAATAAGTACAACATAATCTTTATAAGTAATGTTTATATTTTTCTATAACTATAAGGCTGCTCCCTCAAGTTTTACACAAACTCCGTGACTGGCGCGACGGAGGCAACGACGCGTGATTTTGATAGAGACGTCCCGTTTTTGTTAAACAAAAAACATTTTTAATACAACCATTTTTATGGACTGTACTTTTTGATGACTGTACTTGCATTGTCATCCAATATACTAAAGTATACCAAATATCAAGTCAATCCAGCCACTGGAAGTGGGTGAAATTCGACATGCAAGATTCCACCCGAACAAACATACATACATAATAATAATAATTAATAATAATAATAATTTATTTTCGACACATAGATTAAGTACATAATTAAAATAGTGGTTGGAGCCTCCTTTTAAGCATGCAATGCCTGTATTAGGAGACTCCACTCTTCCATAGCAATAAAATTACAATTATTTAACTTAACTACTAACATATTATGTGTGGACGTGTTTTTATGTGGGTGTTTGTGTGCGAGTGTTTGTGTGTGAATATTTGTGTGTGTATTGGTGTGTGTGTTTGTGAGTGGGTATTTATGAGTGAGTGTTTGTGTGGAGGTGTTGGGGTGTGTCAGGGTGTGTGAGTGTTTACGTTTTACTGTGTGTTATTAGGTATATTTCAGAAGTGCCTCTGTCTCTTCATATGTAAGTGTTTTAATCCAATTGGTTATGTCCATTTTACATGCGCAATATGTTTTTGAGTAGAGGTCTATCCTTTTGTCAACTGTATTATATAACTGTGCGGAGCGTTTCGTATATTGTATAGATGCAAATTGGGTTTTTGTATGAGGGACAGGTGCGGCATGATTTTTCCTTCTTTTAGTTTTAATACTACGTTCGTATGGTAAGTTTGTGTGTTTGGTAAGTACTAATTTTAATATATATAGCTTTCGAACTGTCAATAAATTACTACCTTGATAAAGACTTTCGGTGCTGTATCTAGATTTTTTGAAATACATAATCTTTATCAATGCACGTTGGGCGCGCTCCAGTAAAATAAATTTTGTTTTTGCTGCACCGCCCCAGATAGTGATACAATACATCAGGACAGACTGCACAAGGGCCACGTAAATCTCATTTAGTAAATTTTTGGGGTTCTTTTGATTATTTACCAAACATCGCGGCATGACGTGTCTCAGTGTCTTAAAAATCCAGCTCAGCTTCCGTACTCTGCTAGTAACATGCTCAAGATGGGGGTACCATGAAAGATTTTGGTCTATCACTACTCCTAAATATTTTGTTTGTGAAACTTTGTTGATCGTTGGGCATTTGCAGTTCGTATTTTTAGGGTCGTTACATGTATGGACTTTTAAGTTAAAGTCATAACTTGGTTGCTTACGGTTGTAAATACTATAACATATATAATTAGTTTTAGTGGTATTTAACGTAAGTAGATTAGTTTTTAACCATTCGGCTACAAAATTCATTCCCTTTTCAGCGCTCACCTTAACATCACTCCATGAGTCTCCATGAAAGACAACAGCAGTGTCATCTGCGTACGAGAGAACTTGTGCATTCCCAATTTTCAGACTACAGAGATCATTAATGTAAATTAAGAACAATGTCGGTCCCAACACGCTTCCTTGAGGAACTCCATATAATACTTCAGCGTCTTCACTAATAACCTGATCTAATTTTACTGTCTGAGTTCTGTTTGATAGATAATCCCTGAATAACAACAGTGCGGTTCCTCTTATTCCAGCCTTTTCCAATTTGCTCATAAGGATTGGGACAGAGACGGTATCAAAAGCTTTTTTTAGGTCAAGGAACACTGTCAAACATTTTTTACCTCTGTCAAGTTGTTCTGTTACTATCGAGCTTAGTATAGTGACAGCATCCTCAGTGGATTTACCTTGCCTAAATCCGTATTGAGAAGGGGAGAGTATTTTGTAGTCATTCAGGTATTTTAGTAGCCTAATATTTAGTAATTTTTCTAAAATTTTTGATAAAGCTGGTAAGACTGATATTGGCCGGTAGTTGTTTACATCGTCTCTGTCCCCTCCCTTATGTACTGGGGTAACAATAGATTTTTTCAAATGTTCTGGAAAAATGCCTTTATTAAAGCAGAGGTTTATAAGATGAGTTATAACAGGAACAACTTGTCTTCTTACATACTTGAGATACCTTGAGGAAATATTGTCCCACCCAGGAGCACTATCAGATTTTAGGTTCCGTATAATTCTATCTACTTCATCACAGTCAGTTTCCAAGAGTACAAAGGAATTGAGTTGTGCATGTGGCATTACATGTTGCCAATTTGGCGTACCCCCTTCAATTTTTTCAGCAAGCTGTTTGCCAATATTAACAAAGTAGCCATTTATGAAATTAGCTGATTCAATAGGGGTTGATTTTATATTAATTAGCTCAGAATTTTTATTTTTTTGTTTGTTACAAAATGTTATATTTTTTATATTTTTCCAAAGTTGTTTATTATTATTTACTGATTTGGCTAGTAATTCTCTTTCATATTTTCGTTTCAACTTTTTGATTAGATTATTGCAGTAATTTCTATATCTCGTACATACATTGCAAGTTAAATAAAAGCTTGTAAAAATATATGAATAAGCAAGACCAAATAGTCATTTATTTAAAACTTATATATTAAACTCACGATGAAAAAAAATATATTGTGATTAAAATAAATATTATAAAAACGACTGTAATTGTAAATTCAAATTAAAATTCAAAATCATTTATTCAAATAGACCTTCGCAGGCACTTATGAAAAGTCTGACTCTAATACCGTTTCGGAAGGTTGCATTTGCTGAGAAGAGCCGGCAATAAACTCAGCAATTACTCTTTTCAAAACAAGCTTAGATTCATTACATAATATTTACATTCTAATCGCACTGACAACAATTGCGTGCCCCGGCGTGGCGGCAACACTACAAAGTAGACTAAATCTATATTTAATAAGTAGATAATAATAATTATAAGTATTTTATTGCCAAGACACAGGTTTACAGTTTAATTAAATAAATGGCAAACTTAATCTGACCAGCTTTCGAATTATTATCTCGGTAAATACACAACGTGTAACGGAAAGGGTATATACAGGTCGTTGTTTTGGTCAGCGACGAGCGACTCAGGGTCGATAATACAAATGATACTGGTGCTAAAAAAATATAAAAAAAATACTTTATTTTTTTTTAATAATAAAAATAAAAATATAAAATTTTTGAAAATCATGTAATAAGCTAAAGTGTAGACATAACACTCAACGGGAGTACGAGGGAGTAAAGGGGTGGGGCGATGGCGGCTTGTGCCTAGCTCTAGTCTGTGCACGTGCCTAGTAACCATACTTTGCGGTAATTTTATTTCAAATTGAATAAGGTATTTCTCAACATATTTACAGTATTTAATGGAATTAAGTCCATTTTTGGGGAATATATATTTTGTACTACCGCTCCTGGGTCGCTTGTCGCCGACTAAAACAACACCCTGTATATATCTATCCAAAAGAGGTGAAATAATGGGCGAAAACTACATCAGACTCGATATAAAAAATTTCAGCTCAAAATAAATTACTCAAAAATTCATAGCAAATATTAGCTTCCAAGTTTATTGAATTAAAAGCATAACATACATGTGACCGCTCTATGAGAGCCATTATCGTTTTGCGTCACTTGCTAATATTATATAAAATATTCTCTTCCGCGATCTGTACGCCTTAACATCAAAAAAGTTGATTACTGTAATGGAACCCCGGAACGCGAGTGAAACCATGGGGAACAGCTAGTTAAATTATAATACAATCTATGTTACATTGAAATTATAACGAGCAAAATTATTTAGTTAAATCCGCTAAAATCTATGATACGAATAAATACTGTGTCAATTTCGTTGGTCCATAATGCCACAAACATTATTATTTTGTTGTTCAAGGGTAGATGATCCCACGCGCTACCCTTTCAGTAACTAAAGACATTTTGAGAGCCATTTAGAACGTCGGCTCCCTCCTTACATAAACCTATATCAAGTCGTAAATGTCACAAACTTTGATCTAAAACTAGTTTCTTCAAAATTTATGTCTATCAGTGCTCTTAGGTACTTATCACCAAAAATAATATACGCTGTTATGAATGATTTATTTATGAGAGATAATAATCCTACCAAAAACATTTTTATGTAAAATGTTGCCGCCAAGACATATGGCTCGTACTGTCAAAAAGTTATCAGAACTCATGTAGAGCCAAGCTTATAACTCTACATGCACTTACTCTACAAGCCCTAACTTCACAAACTCTACACCTTAGTCAAAATATGTGGCTTGGCCGTTTCGCTACCGTCACATGGGAGTAAGGTGAAAAATGTATTCACTGTTCATTAGTTTTTTGTCATTCAATAGTTCTTGTAGTAGTGAAACGGCCAAGCCACATATTTTGACTACGGTTTGTAGAGTTTGTGACCTCATAACTCCGTCATTTATTAACCGATTTGGAATATTCTTTTTTATTTGAAAGGTTACGCTTCCCGTTTGGTCCCATTGTCATCAGATCAGGATTTGATTACTTCTTAGTGTACTTGGTTTTTGTAAAACAGTCCAATTATGTAAGTTGCTTATGTTTTTTTTTTGTTTGAAATTTCCAAGTTTTATAATTTTTTTGTTGTTTGTGTACAAATACAAGCTTATATACCAAATTTCAGCTTTCTTAGACTTCAGGAAGTACCCTATGAGTATTGATGATCATCAGTGAGTCAGTGACGAAATCGGGGTTTTTTAGATATCAATAAAATCTAAAGTATAAGAGCTATGTTATTGAAACTTAATATGTTTAATAAGTTTACTATTGATATAATGTCCTGAGAATTTTGTTTATCTGGTATAATCCAAACCCAAGTTATGAGGGTTCAAAAAAACGACGAAGCGCTTCGTGAAAAGTTAGATAGTGCCCATTCGCTTCGCTTGGCGGGGGGCACTTCCGTGCCCCCCGCCAAGACATATATATATGATAGATGTAATGAGTATTTATTGAAAAAACAAAAAATAATCCAACGTATTTTGTCTTTATTATATACAGGTTGTTGTTTTGGTCGGCGACAAGCGACCCAGGAGCGGTAGTACAAAATATATATTCCCCAAAAATGGACTTAATTCCATTAAATACTGTAAATATGATGACAAATACCTTATTCAATTTGAAATAAAATTACCGCAAAGTATGGTTACTAGGCACGTGCACAGACTAGAGCTAGGCACAAGCCGCCATCGCCCCACCCCTTTACTCCCTCGTACTCCCGTTGAGTTAGGGTTTCGTTCCCGGTTCCCGGGAATCGGGAATTCCCGAGAAATACGTCGTTCCCGAAGTCGGGTTTTTTTTGCGGTTTCCCGGGAATTCCCGGGTTTTTTTTATTAGATATAATGCTTTAAAACAACTGCAAATCTTGATCATAATTAACGAAAAATCTTTGATACACGAAAATGTTGCATAAAAGCATAAAACAAATGTCTACATCCACTGAAATCAAACGTACATTTTCTGTATCGGTAAATTTCGCGACTAACGATAGTTTTTTTCTGAACTACAGATAAAAGCTGAAAGGAACCATGAACAGATTTTTGAGGAAAATAACATTAATTTTTTTATTAAAAATATAGTTATTGTATATAAATTATAGTACCTTGGAGATAAAGTGAATCAGCGTACACATTTTTTTAAATAAAATTAATTTGTTGTTTTTACCTGTAAAACACGTAATCTACACGTGATATTTTAGCGGGACACTATTAATAAGCCTGCACTATCCATCCGTCTGTCTGTATCTCAAGAACCGTTAAAGATAGACATTTGATGTTTTAAAATTAAAATTAAATAAAATAAAAAATTTGGGGCCGCCAAGAAATGTCTTTACGGAACCCTTCGTGTGCAAGTTCGATTCGTACTTTTCTGAACTGCAGGTTTTAGAGGAAAACACTGATTTAGCTTCATTTAGGAGAAATTAAAGTGACATTCAAATTTATTTATAAAATGTGTATATTCGGAAATAATGCGGAACATCGTTTTATGTTTTTTTTGAAAAATTTCAATATTTCCTGTTTTGTTTTTGATAAAAAATAAGTTATTATATTTACATATCAAAAGGGTAGTAAAACACGTAATTATTATATAAAAGGGCTTTCATTATACTAATTTATACTTTCGCTCCTTTTTTTAGCCTATTAGGCTGAGATTTAAAATATCATATCATATCAATCTACATCTGACATCTACATAATCTTTTAGGGTCGGCAACGCGCGAGTGATATCCCTGGTGTTGCAAGCGTCCATAGGCTACGGTAACTGCTTTCCATCAGGCGGGCCGTATGCTTGTTTGCCACCAATTCTTTTGAGACAAATAAATAACCAATTAAATTAAATAACGTGATTTAATTGACTTTTGATCGATAAAAATAAAACAATTAACTTTTCCCGGGAAACGGGAAATCATTTTTTTCATTCCCGGGTCCCGGGAACGGAAAAAGGTCGGGAAAAACGAAACCCTACGTTGAGTATTATGTCTTCACTTTAGCTTATTACATGATTTTCAAATTTTTATTTTTATTATTTAAAAAAAGTATTTTTTTTTGTATTTTTTTTAGCACCAGTATCATTTGTATTATCGACCCTGAGTCGCTCGTCGCTGACCAAAACAACGACCTGTATAATACGGGAATAAAAAGTATAAGTGGAATCTTTCTCGTTATGTTTGAAATACAAGTACACTTGTCAGCTCTGCCTGTTCATCGCAGGCAGGAATGTAAATGAAACTGGCACGCAGCGCGGGGGCATGTGTGCGTTAAACTAATATGAGCCGGGGGCTTACTTCGTATATAACGAGTGCAACATGATACATAGGTAGTTACTTGTTTTCACAAAGTTCTCAGTAAATATTGAAATATAGTTGGATATATTAATCAAGTACAATTAGATAGGTACTCAACTAAATCATTAGACTAGATTTCCAATCCGTGGTTTCATACGCGCATCTTGCGATCTCCTATTGTATCCTCTTAGGGGTGAAATTTCATGAAAGGAATCTTAACGGAAAAAGCGGCTTAACGTTTGCGTTGATAGATTGAAGTGTCAATCAGGGCAAGCCTTTTAATAGGTATACAAAACAGGTATCTTTAAAACTTACATTAATTTTATACCATATTCCTGTAAGTAAAAGCTACTCAGAAAAAGTCGACTCATAGTATTATTGGTATAAATCCGCAATAAATGTGACGTCACGACGTCGGCGTCGCGCCGAGAGCTCGGGCACGCATCAGCATAATGCCGCGATAATGCGCTCCTTGAGTGCGGCCTACATCCCGCACCCTGTGGATTATAGCCAGGGGCTATGCTCCCAAATAAGCTCTTTATGCTTGCCTGGCTATCCCTCATACGATACCCGATAGATTGTAATTTTCCGGCCTTTTTATGATTAAAATAGTACGTAAATAGAAAATTATATTGTCCCGCGTTAAACCCCCGTACGGATTTTAATTTCTTTATAGGAACCCTAACATTCCTTCTTAAATGTAGTGCAGTGAAAGTTCCGTCAAAATCGGTCTAGCCATTTCGGAGATTAGCCCGAACAAACAGACAGACAGACAAATAAATTAACATATGCCACTACTAGGAAAAAGGTGTTATTCTAACATTAAAACTATATGTATAAAATGTTACCATTATACGTTAGTACTATTATTTATTCTGTGCCTTTATTAACTTAATTTCTGCAAAAAAAACGTCCAAAAGTATCGGTACCTATCAGACTCTCCGAGAGCTTGACTTGCACTTGGCAGGTTTTGAGTATTTTTTGCGATCCTACCGATTATTATTATTCAAAATAATATTATAGGTAAGTAGAGGTACTCCAATTACCGCTTTTTATGTAATGGCGTTTTCGAGATAGAGCCATGAAAAATTCCTAGTGCGAAAAGGTCGTAAATCAGCTAGTTTAATGCCGTCAACGCTATAATCATTTTAACTGAAGAAAAAAAATTCATTTGAAAATATTCTTCCTATGTAGGGATTTTGGAAATAGATTTTTTTTCACCTACAGTCACTAGTTTGTTTGTCTTTGTACCAAGGAAATAGGTACATACATGTCGGGTGTAACTTTCAAGACTCTATCTTACTTGATACGAGTTCCATCCAGTACCGGTAGAGAACCGGTATTAGAGTATTAGAGCCTGCGAAGGTCTATTTGAATAAATGATTTTGAATTTAAATTTGAGTTATATGTCTAAAACTGTCGGAGGGCGGATGGACAGAGTTGCCACAACAAAGGTTTCGTTTAGTCCCGTTGGGTACTATACAATCTAACCCCCTTATTCATAATAAAATTATCAAACGTTGATTAGCTAAAATTCCGAAGTCTTTATCTGACACTTGACATTTGGTAATTGAAAGAGTGAGACGGGGCACACTATTACACTGATTTAGTTAATCGCGATTATGAATAAGGGGGTTAGAGTATACATAAATATGTCCAATTATACAAAATATACAATTAAAATTGGCCCGTCAATTCCCACAGGCATTTAATTTAGAGTTGTCACTTTGCTTATTTATTCGCAAGCTTTGTTCGGACGTAACATTTCTGATATCAACCAATCAATATTCTGAAAGGATCTTAGAAATACTTGTCGAAAATGAAAATTTGACGGCAGAATTTTTAACAAAAAAGCCTTTTTACAAATTTTGCTCAAATACAAATATGGTTTTTTTTTATATTTTTAGGTAAAAACAAAGTCATGTAACAATGCTGTCGGTGTTGTTACTAGCGATTTTTAGCACAGCGTGGTTTTCACCGCCCTTTTTTCAATGTCAGTATCTTTCCCTGGCCCGCGCACACAAACGAAGACTTAACAACTCACGAAGATTTATCGCAATCAGATGGATGGTACACGTTACACACAGATTACAAAAACATTGTTTTTTATATATTTTGAACCCGTTGGCTCTCGCGAGGGACGCGCGTCCTATAATAACAATTGATGTCATTGTTATTTTTATAACCGCGAGTCGCTTTCCTTAACTGAATTTATATTCCATTAAGGAAAAGATATAAATATTTTCAAGTGATTTAAGTTACCGAATATCCAATATAAATATCTAAATACATAAAAACTACAAATAATTGCTGTTCATATAAATAACCCACATTTGGCTCTTGTCACGCTGAAAATCTCAACCTTATTCGCTTTTCAATGCCAACTGACAACGTTTGCGGAGCTGCAACGACTTCCGGTTGTTTTAACGGATGCCTGTTACCCCACATTTACCAAAGGGCTAACTTTAACACGAATTGTTATTTATTGAGTTAACCTTGGTAGTAAATCTGTAGTAACACGCAATTCGACGTTATTTCATATTGACTGAGTACTTTAAACTATTAGGTATCAGATGAATATAATTTAATTCTGTGCCATGATCCTATGTCGTGAACTTTTTCAGGTATTCTTTCCATCATACTTTCACATATTCACTCTTTGAAAATACTCGCCTATATTACACACGTTTCACTTTTATTACATCTCTTGCAATCTTCCTCTCGCATTTGCGAGTTGAAATTGCACCTGATACCACCAGTTTTGGTGCTGATGTAGGTATCTCACATATTTGAAAATAAATAAGGTATTTCGCAACGCTATACTTTGTAGTGTGGTTTTTTTATTGCAATTTATAACGAATGTGGCAGAGATATTCATTAGCACCGTCATATTGCACCAGTGATTTATTGTACGTTATAAAATAAATTATCTTCAGCTCAATATTAAATTAATCAAGGGGAAGCTTTACTAAACTTTGCGCAAATATCTAGAAGGTACGTTCGTAAGCGCCGACACGTAGAAAGGCACTTAATTTCGTGGGAACAGCTCCGCGGGGAATTGCCCATGTCTCTGATAAACTTGTCTCTCAAACTCTTTGCCTCACGGGTAATTTGCTTTTGCAATTTATTTTAAACGAAGAATACGTGCACTTTTGAAACTGCATTAATGCATACGTCAACTTAGGCTAGTTAAATGTTTATTATAATTATCCAGCCCAAGCATTTCCGATATTTTCACACTCACACTAAATATCTTCCGAGTCTTCAATTTTGCCTCCTATCAATTATTCGGTGTGACGTTCTAATGATGTGGCAATAGCAGATAAACTTACCTACCGCATATAATAATAAATTATATTTTTACATTATACTCTACGTTACCTAATCGGAATCCAGACTTCATTAAAGTTAATTTGACGAAGAACCCTGCAGTACGCCTTCATTTATTACATTTGTGCAAGTCATGGAATATTATTAATATTAGTACGGTAGTGTCAAAACTATCAGAACTACGATGTGCCTAAATAATGATCCCGCCTGAGGGACTCGATATTAGCTACGAGTTACGTTTACTCTACTTGACCGGTCGACGGAACGATATGCGAGATGACACGATCATATCACAAATGTCGTGTGTTCTTATAGACTAACCCCCTTATTCATAATCGCTTTTTAACTAAATCAGTGTAATAGTGTGCCCCGTCTCACTCTTTCGATTACCAAATGTCACCTGTCAGATAAAGACTTCGGAATTTTAGCTAATCAACGTTTTATAACTTTATTATGAATAAGTAGACTGCGTGGATTTGCCTTCAGTGAATAAACTCGTCCCCAATAAATTAATTTACGTTGTTTCATTGCAAGATTATTCAAAAATTCAAAATTTCTTTATTAAATTACAAGTTTGTAAATAACAGGGGTTGGGACTCCCCTTTAAGGCGCGGACTGACTACGATTTTGACAGCACTCGTTCTTCACTGGAATAAGGTTGAAAATGGAAAATCATAAATGTGTCGACTCTATGAAATGGACTATTATTTAAGGGTTTTCTTTAGATTATACAGAATATACACATTAAATTGAATAAGTGTCCGGTTAACATTCTAATATAACTCTGTATCTTATATATTCTTAAAAATAAAATTGTTGTCATCGCTGAAAATATGGAGAATTTCGACGCGAAAGATTTTTTTAGACGTAACTTACGAATTTTTTATTGGGAATATCAAAGCACTTTTTAATATTCTATTCGGTTAACATTTTTCTCAAAACTCTCTTCTGTCCACATTATTTTTTGTGTTAGGTATTTTCATTGCGTTACGTCATACTCGACTCTCAAAGAAACCCATTTTTGTGCATTTGAGCTTAGACCCCCCCTTAAGTTTATAAAACCTGTGTTAGGGATTATTGCAATTGGACTACCTCGCCAACTATCACTGTCATTTACAGTATTACACAACTAATATGGCTTATCAATGTACCTGCGCAGAAGATAAATGTTCAAAGCGTGGGAAACGCTGTTGGTCGGCAGCTGCCGTCATGTTAGCGCGCGCCGTGCGGAGGGGCGTGACTTGCGAGTGAGACGGAACTAACAGCTGCAGTGTATTATGAACCTTATAGTAGTGATCTAAGGTTAATTGTACGTTTTAAGCATTCTTTCGTTAATCTTCGGGGCCATACTTTCTTTTCTGTGCGAACGGAGATTCACGACGCGCCATATCAGTTGGGTACTACTGTACCACCCTGTACGACGAAAGCAGACATTTCGACATATTCCTGTATATAAAGCGCGTTGCGTTACAAAAGTCGTTATTTTCGATGGCTAAAATAATCCATTACAACGTTTACGTAAACATTTTCACTCCCTCAGAGCCACATTGACAACGCCTAATAGCATTATTTGAAAAATGACACGACTCCCACGCCGCCGATACATCCGCCATATAATATTCTGCGGAAATACGGAGGTTATCGTTAAAACGATCACATGGACCCCTACCTGTCGGCGTTGCTTGCATTTTATACTACGGGCCGGGGATAGAAACATCATTATTATGAATATCCGACTAAATTTAGGAAACCACAGACCAATGCACAATTGAATTGTCCAACTACGTTCAAAACTATTAAAACTTACTTTGATTTATAAAACTTCTCGTCATAAATTACATTGAGAATAAAAACCCACCTCCGCATTCATGCTCTATGATAAATGTGGAAAGTTTCGTTTCTAGGTCATCGGGAAGCGAGGGGCCATAAACACACCGTCATTAGGGAAATGTATGGGGTGCCACGGTTACAAAAACAATGAAATAGGAAGTCGTCATGTGCCGAGGAGTATCAAAAGCGGAACGCAACAGGACTAAGCCAGGGATTACCGCCTTCAGGGGCTTCGCGTTGCAAATTGAATGAACGCAAACTCCATGTACAAAACACACAAAATAAATGCAGTTACTTCAAGACGGAGCTAGAAGAAGCCCTGTGTGCTTATATGTCTATGTTTTATGTCAACGCAAACTGCATAACCATTTTCTACTTCTTATGAATGAGACAAGTTTTCAGATAAGATCAATTCTTTCGTCGCTGAAAAATATGTTCCATGCCGTGCCTTGCAGTAATTTTGTTTACACCGGAATACCTATATACTTCTAAATTGCTAGATCAAATTATATTGTACCAACAAGAAAATATTTGGGGAAACACATATTTGATGCATGTTAGATTGAACGTAATATATTACGATTTCAGTCATTTTACTAATCAAACTGTCTTCTAACTGTTATACGGTAAATAAATGGCACCTATATATTTTTGGTATAAGTATAAACGTGTCGTGATGACGTATTTATGAGATAGATGGAGCTCATGGATGTTCCTAAAAGAAAAATAAGATATTGCCACTAGAATCGTAAATGTGTTCCAACGTGTTTGTAAAGAATGCAATAACAATATTTATTTTTATAGCTTCTGGTTTATATAACGTGTTTGTATAGTCAGCACTCGGAAAATGATCAATATACTGTACCTACTATATTAATTTCAAGAATAAAGTGTTCTATCCTTAGATGTTTATTTGATGGTCATGGTGATCAATAGACCGATTCAAATCGATATATTCGCAAAGGTCCTATTAGGACACGTGAACGCTTCGTCATTTTCAGGAAATGATGGAGCCACCCGCCGGAAATTCATCGAAGGTCCGACCAATTTGTAGCTCCGTTTGAAAATTTGCAGGAAACTAGTTCGAAATACCTACCCACATCAAATGGACTGACCGTTTTATGGCGCCCACTTTGTAAAGATAACATTGTTAATGGCTCTGCGATTAACTCGACTTGATACTGAAAATAAAATACGGTGAATAACCCTTTATTACTACTGTTACTAAGCTTAATATAACATTATACAGTCAGAGGTTGAGTTATTGTTATTTTTTAGGGTTCCGTACCTCAAAACAAAGAAAACGGAGCCCTTATAGGATCACTTTGTCTTCCGTCTGTCTGTCTGTCTATCCGTCTGTCAAGACCCTTTTTCTCAGGAACGCGTGGGGGTCAAAATTCAAAATTCAAAATCATTTATTCAAATAGACCTTCGCAGGCACTTATGAAAAGTCTGACTCTAATACTCTAATACCGGTTCGGAAGGTTGCATTTGCTGACAAGAGCCGGCAATAAACTCAGCAATTACTCTTTTCAAAACAAGCTTAGATTCATTACATAATATTTACATTCTAATCGCACTGACAACAATTGCGTGCCCCGGCGCGGCCGCAAAACTACAAAGTAGACTGAATCTAAATTTAATAAGTAAATAAATAAATGACCAACCCCTACAAGCAGCACCTGTTCACAAGTATGACGCGTGTGGCAGCCATCGCCCTCCTCGCCATATTGGAGGGAAGTGAGCGACCCGTCACACAACGCCGCCGCAAGCAAAGGCCTTAAAGTGAGCATGACTTACTTAAGTCTGCCTTAGAAATAAAAAATAAACTAAAGGGAAACTACTAAACACGCAATTTGTTATCACTGTGACTATTGACAAGTTTATACTAAATATCATTTAGGTATATGTATAGAAAATATAACAATTAAGGAGACAGACAAAGGTATCAAACTGAAATCTGCAATCCCCTTAAAAAAAAAACAAACTTCTAATTCAACGCAATCAAAAGATACGGCCGTTTATGCCGAATATTTTGACGATCGCAAGGGAATCAAAACCAATAGGGTACTTACCGTTGACTTAGAAGCAAGGCCATATAGCACAAGTAAAGGAAGAAATCCGAAAACCGTAAATTTGTAGTTACCACACATAACAAATAACATAATCGGAAAAAAGGGGAAAAATCTTCGAGACTCGATTTCCGTGATGAACGAACTACTTACATACCTATACAAGTTTGTACGGAACCCTCCTCGGTGCGCGAGTCCGACTCGCACTTGGCCGGTTTTAATGAAATTCATATTTTATTTTGTATTTTTTCCTTGTTTCAGGTAAGCTATAAGTTTTGTACTTTGATCGTGAAATAAGCAAACAAGTTACGAAATAATACAGGTAAGAGTTTACATCCTTATTAATATTAGAGAAATTACTTAATTGTGTTTTCGCAAGGTATCCGTAGCAGGATGGAAGTGTTTTTTTGCATAGAGATAAGCTTATAAGACATTGACTTTTTACCGTTTTTACCGTACTTTTTATACGTAACGGGAACGCGGGTGGAACCACTGCACTGGTGACAATTATAGTAGATTTTAAATAGCATGAGTTCGGTGACACATTGTATTTTATTAGATTTCTCAATGGTTAATGTGCATTTCGATATAATAAAGAATACTATGATAGAGTGAGGTTTCATGAAATATTGTGAGTACTATTTCAGAGTAATCAAATGGATGTTCACTAGATATTGGTAAAAAAACCTTGAGTATAGTTTATTAGTATACAGGTCGTTGTTTTGGTCAGCGACGAGTGACTCAGGGTCGATAATACAAATGATACTGGTGCTAAAAAAAATATAAAAAAATACTTTTTTTTTAATAGTAAAAATAAAAAATTTAAAATTTTGAAAATCATGTATTAAGCTAAAGTGTAGACATAATACTCAACGGGAGTACGAGGGAGTAAAGGGGTGGGGCTTGCGCCTAGCTCTAGTCTGTGCACGAGCCTAGTAACCATACTTTGCAGTAATTTTATTTCAAATTGAATAAGGTATTTCTCAACATATTTACAGTATTTAATGGAATTAAGTCTCCTGGGTCGCTTGTCGCCGACCAAAACAACACCCTGTATAATACACACTATAAATACACTACAATATCCATCACTATAATAATTACTGTACATTCATGAAATCAAAATTAAGACATGCGAGACAAAATAATCTCACCAAAAACATTTCATGTCAAAATCAAAATCAAAAAGTCATTTATTCAGTTTAGGCCCTAGTAAGGCACTTATGAACGTTACATTGGTACAAACAGTTGAATTTACTACCGGTTCGGAATACACTTAAACTGAGAAGACTCCGGCAAGAAACTCAGCAAGGTTTTTTTTTTTGTTTGTGGAATATGCAAAATAGATTGCCAAGACTCACAAGCTCATAACGCTTTCACTGTTAAAATTATCTCGTGAAGAGCCAAGGTCCTAACTCTACAAAGACTTAACTAGTGACTTAATTTCTTATCATAAGTCCAAGGGCGTGACTGTGCGACGACCGTGAAACAGCCAAGCCATACTTTTTGACCAAGATGTAGGGTTTGTAGAGTTAGGCCTTGTAACTTTTGGGCTCTCTACTATTATTCAGGCCGACGCAAGTTGAAATTCTCCGAAAAAAGGTAAGTAGGTACCTAGTACCTAGTAAGACGGCAGGGGTACTACCGTCCCCCAGATAATAATGCCATCAACTCGTTAGCGAAATAAACACGCGCACCGATAACAACTTTATTCATAAATATGTAGGCAACCAGGGTAGGTATTACTTATCAGCATACGTAATTATATACATTATATTGTACACTGATAGTTGTAACTTTTTTTAGGTCAAATGACGATAAATACGGCTTATCGCCATAGCCTCCTTCGTGTGGCGTAATAGGTGAAGTCTCTAAAAATCATTTTAGAGTTTAACTTCTACCTATTTCTACCCAAATTAGTAGATGTGGGGTAGAGTGGAGTGGAGTTAGATAACACTACCGTTGTTATGATAGTTTTATGCGTCACTAAAGTTTCGCACAGCCCTAGTCGTGCGACCCGGTATAAAAGGGATCCACTTGAGTTTGAATAATATTTGTGTCAATACCCTAGTCTAGCTGATCTAGGTATATGTAAGTTTATAGTAACCGATGGGTTAAACGGGTAAGGTACCTACATATTTATAAGGTCTAGTATATTGCCAATCATTTTAATACGTTAAGTTTATGACAAATATTTTTCAAGTTTCGATAAGAAAACATAATCCACACAAACCATTTCCGTAATCGAATAATCATACAAAATTAAAATATGCGGATACCTAGTGTTTTTTTATACGACGATGTCGGTAAACTTGCGTACGTCCCGCCTGATGGTAAGCGATCACCGTAGTTATATGGACGCTTGCAACACATAGGGCATCACTCACGCGTTACCATCCATTCCCTTCCACAATGAGCACTATCTTACTCACGTGCAGGAACACAACATAAAGTTATTTGGTTGCGGTATTCTGTAAGGTGGAGATACTTCCCCAGTCGAGCTGCTCCTTTAGCGAATAAACACTACGCTCTACATCTCTCAAAATATCAAAAGATCTCAATATCTAAAGAGGCATAGTCAATGTCCGTATATGGAGACGGAGTGAATGGACAATAGAGTCAGATTCACGTTCCGTGTTGTCCCCTACAAAACTACGTTATCGTTTCCGTGACTTAACGTCGTAATGACTCCATGCTAATTGTACGTCCAAGTCGCGGTGACGTGATACAAGGTAATTATAATAATTAAACTAAAAGCTCTAACGGGACCTACTCAAGCTTACCATCACATGCCAAAGTTCATTCAAGAGAAACCAGATACTGACGGTATTCTAGATATTTTTCAAGTAGATATGATAAAACGGAGACTTCTCTTCAGTTAAAAAGTGTTTGCAAAAAAAAGGTCTGGCCAGGGGCATTGGCAGGGATACCTACATTCAATGATATTATAATAAAAAGAGGTAGATATCGCATTAACGCACGCTAATTGTTGCAGACAAATTCAGACAATTGTCGTGATTTTGCTTAGCGGCTACATATAGCTATCTCTTTCTGTACCATACGTTCCGTATTATCTATCGCATTCACCTAATTCAACAATAACTGAACGCCGCTTAGTATGAGGGTAACATATCTCTATTATAATATCATTGCCTACATTGGAGTCTTTTTCACTGTTTTCGAATAAAATTATTAAAACAATTAAGAAAAATTATTTCAATCTATTTGGTTTAATTTTTACAGTACCGTATTTTTTATAAAGGGATTAAAATAATAAATAGGTAAGCCAAACAATTTCTGTTAATGTTTTTTTCAAATTTCAAATTTTTTCAAATGATTACAGATGAGGTTTAAATTTAAGTACCTACCTTGACATGTTGTATTCCTTGGCTGAGAAATAACACACATGTGCTCAGAAAAGAGCAAATTTCTGTTACAGCTGTATATTGAGTTAGGTATAGATTGAGCATGGGGCAGAAAGACTGCGGTCATCACTTAGCCCAGATATTGATCGCTTCATCCGTCGAGCCGGCTCGTTCATGCGAAGTCACTCGCTGATGCAACCAATTTCACATATCATATGTATTACTCACGGCATTTTTACATGTTTAATGAATATTTTTTACATTTCTATTTTACTACATCTATTTGCGTTGAAAAATCTTTATCAAAAGTAAACAGGAAATTCGTGACTTCTTTAAGTAGTCGTAAATCTGAGTGTAAAATAATCCCATCCCATTTGTAATATTAGGGGACATTTAAAAGATAATTTAAGGGTAATAAAAGAAGTGTATATAGTAGATGAGATGAAGATTTGCGACAACATTGCAATTTGTTGGACAGGAAACGTCAATAATTTCCCGCGAGGCGGCAGGCGCGGCAAGCGCGAGTACAATTCATTGCGCGGCACTTCAATTACTATTTTCGGATGCATTCTACTCCGAGCGGATGCTTTGATGGCAAACGCCATAACCGTTACTTTTTATTGGAGCATGCTATAGTTTTTCTCGTAAATCTAAAATACGTCTACCGAAACATTCAGCGTTTCGTAATGAAAAATGTTCAGGAATTAGGTAATCTAAAGAAGCAGGATTGCATCTATTTTGATTCAACTTAGCCACAGATCTCAGTCTAAATATTAGAGTAAAAAAAGAACCATGCAAAT
This sequence comes from Polyploca ridens, assembly GCA_951394255.1. NCBI lineage: Eukaryota > Metazoa > Arthropoda > Insecta > Lepidoptera > Drepanidae > Polyploca > Polyploca ridens. Next base: position 12,056,114 of record OX596245.1, on the reverse strand, counting down.
GTATTAAAATTTATTAAAAGCAAAGGATTTGTGCGTAGCGAAATCCTAAGTCTATGATTAAAATCTAATTGAGGACATATTTGATGTTATACAATGCCTAATATTTGACTATTAATGATGAATGAAGGAATCATTCCTATTGTTGGAAGGTAGATATCTAATTCAATCATTCAACAATCAACGTAAGCATCGACCGTCATTAGGTAGAGCAATTAATTCTCCAGTCATCTTGAATCGACATGTGACGGCTCATGATTTATTGTTGTAAATTGATAGTATAATAGCATAGTTACAAAAACATCTGTGGGATATACAACGTAAACTTCATTAGAGACTACAAGAGTATAGAGTTTCATGATCGACTTGTTATAAGAGCAACGTTTGTCTCGGCTTCCTCTTTGTGATCAATAATGTTAAAACAACCGAAGGATGATTAAGCACACATCAAATTGTATGTAGATGAAATAATTTTAACCAATGCTATAGATATACAGATAGAAAATAAAGGTGCCATACCATCTACCGAAAAATACAAATTCTTTTATGCAAACATAAAAGATTCTGTCGCACCCTTTTAATTCATATCATGTCCGTAAACATGATGTCTCGTAGTGGAAGATCAGAGTCAGTTCATTTAGGACATCTGGTGCCAACGAGATACACGAAATTGCTACAGGCGTATGCATCGGCACGTGCTAGCAATTTCCTCAATATCTGGCTGTACTGGGGCTAACTATGTATTAAGGATCCAAGCTCAAGCACCTAGCACCTCTACAATATCACGCTATGTCTAAATGTTGCATACAAATAGTTCTAAATACCTAGTTTGATATTGGTTGTATGTCGATTTAGGGTGAGTTCGAGAGGGTTTCTTATTGTTTTAACTTAAAGTTTTTTAACCAAAAGTACTTAATTTTTTTTATTTTTTCGTTCACCTATAACTCTGAAACGGCTTTGAATAGGATTTGGATGGTTTAATTCAACTGTATTGAATCACAGTAGATCCCACGGTGGTTCCATATAAATTGCATCACGACCAGGCCATGAACTTTAAATATAGCAATGAAAAGAGCACAAATGTCGCGATTGCAGCATTTTATTCAATATCGTCGCCCCTGTCACTGACAGACAAATCTTGATAGATATTGAAAATCCATAAGTATCATACTCGAAATTGAAAGGTAAAAATCTTTTAAAAAAAAAAATTTACCGCCTTCAAAGTACCTATCTACACTAAAAAGTATAAAATAACGACGTAGGTCTAATCTAACACTGTTTTGAAGTCAGCGAAAAAAATCTGCGGTAGCATATAGGTATACATTTTGGTAGAATTCGATAATTTCTATGGAACACGTCGTGATCTTTCGTTGACTTCAAATCAGTCAGATTCGTTAATCTGACTGATTTGTACGTCCTACGTCGTACATCGTACGTACTAAAATATATACTTACAATGGATGAATATTAGATTTGAATTCTAATATTTTAGAATTACTTAACAATTGAGCATGCCTTGGAATTAGTATGAACCTTCTTTCTATCTCCATAATATAAAAGGACGAAAGAATTCACAGAGCGGATCGTCCGCACCGAAATGGCTTGGAAAGTTTAACTGGATAAGTTTCTCTTACATTACTCCTGAGACACCAGCTGCTTCGACCATTGTTTGTATTTATAGCACCTCCTAACTCTGAATAAGGAGCAAATGTTTTTCAGACTCAATTCTGACCTGCCAGTGGCAATGTTTATGCCGAAGGTCGTCTACTTGTAAGCATTTGTTGTGAACGAATGGGTCGGATTAATATATTGTCAGACTACAAATCTTGTACCCGTGAATAGGCGATAAATAAAATCAGTGAGATAACTCAGCTATTATTCAACGTGGACGCTTGCGAGTACTAGTTTCGGTATATTCCAAATGAAATTAATAATGAAAGGAGTAGGTAGTTGACTCAGATGAAACTAATAATTCCTAACTGAACATCATTATCATGAATAGCTGTTAAACTAATAATTCCTAACTGAACCCCACTGCACTGCGAGCATGGATGTATCGATAATATTAATCGATTTTTGTCGACAAAGACACCATGAGAATGACATTTGATATTGATAAAATATCCTAATATATCGATATTTTAAACTTATCGACGATTCATGCTCGGAAGTCTGTTTTGGTAGGATCTGTCACAAAGTTAAAACAAAATTGTTGTCTCTCCTTTAAGACCCTCCAAAAAATTATGACTATGATTTAACGCGCTAATCTCAGAAACTTCTCTGATTTAAATATTATATTTTCTTTAGTTGCCTATAAGGTAAAAAGCGAATAACGTTCAGCATAAAACGACTAGAGCTACATACGAATGAACCATTTGGCATGATTGGTAAACTCCCTACCTATCACGCTGCAGGTCGAGGGTTCGATTTCCACCCATGACACGCATTTGTGTGCATGAAGATGTCTGCATGTCCAAGTCTGGGTGTAATTATGTATATTAAATACAATCACAAACAAAAAAGTATATCAGTTATCTGGTTTCCATAGTACAAGTTCCGCTTAGTTAAGGCGGCCCTCTGTGGCCGGCGCAACTTCAACGCGAGCATAGTCTAAAAGCTTGTTGTTTCATCCAACGTAATGTTTGACTGCGAATAAAGAGAGATAGCATCAGAGCCGTCGGTTATCAGTCGGTAAATTCCGCTGATCACTCGCGGCCGCTTCGCTAGGTCGTCATCCATGATTTCGCATTCATAAAACTTGTTCCAGGAGTATACTTCTTGAGAAAAAATCTTACAAGTTTGTGAAAAAAAAGTTAGTTATTTAGAATCTCCAATACATTTGCAAGCCTGGTATCTTAATGTTTTCTTTACTTTTACAATTTATAGGTACATTAGATGTGGCCAAAGTTCAGGCAAAAACGCTGTTTTTCGGAGGCTTTGACTGAATTTGTTTCACACTTTTTTTAAATTACGCCAAGATACAAGGCTAGATATGGTACACAAGATACTAATTTGTTCAAAATATCTAACGAAAAATGTTTAACAACGCCATAATAAGTACAGGGGTTTTGTATGAAAAGTATGATGAATTGAGTCCTCTTAAGGATCAAATAGCCGTGTGTAAAGTTTAGTATAATCGCATACACAACACCTAAATTGTGTATGCAAAGTATGTTAATACTAAAACAGCTGAGGGAAAGACGTGGACCGCATGTGGTAGACCGCAAGCCGGCCACCCCGCGCCGCAGCCGCAACGCGCCTGACGCCCCGCGCGCCGCTGCGGTGGCTGGTGGTGCAACTCCACCGTAATAATGCTTACTTTAACTTTAAGCGAGGTTGCTAATCTCTAATGTGGCTATATAAAAGCTTTATATAACAAATGCTCACTAAATGATCATAGACGTACTTCAGATTTTTAATACAAATATATGGAACAAGTTATTTGTTATTCTTGAAACTACTATAGGTACTGTACATTTTCACAAAACAATTTCTGTAACACAAAATTTATTTCGACTTTTTACCATAACAATTTTCAAGTAAAATGCTCACTAAATGATCATAGACGTACTTCAGATTTTTAATACAAATATATGGAACAAGTTATTTGTTATTCTTGAAACTACTATAGGTACTGTACATTTTCACAAAACAATTTCTGTAACACAAAATTTATTTCGACTTTTTACCATAACAATTTTCAAGTACTGTACGACAACAACAGCGAGAGACTCGGTATAAGCTTCTGCTTTGTGGGCCCCAAAAAACGTGTTGGCATATCACCAGGCCTAGCCCTTCTGCTCAAGGGGAGTACATCCAAAACGAGCATGAAACGTAAAACGTTCGAGGCATTACCTGCAACGGAAATATTGAACAATCCATGTCGATTGGTGCGAACACAAAACAAGTTGATCGTGCTATTCGTATGGGGAGTGAAGACTTCGTTCGAGCAGGCATGCACTGTACTCTCAAAAATCGGATCGGCAGAAGAAGACGCCGACACACCCCGCAAAATAAGTGTCGACGCAATGGTAGTCGAATACCGGAAGGGTGAAGTCGCTGATCATTATGGCTGCATCCAAGCCTCAAAAAATCATGAGGTAATCGTGTATGAGGACAGAAAGGAAGACTTGAGCTTCCTCAAAGCCCACAGACACGCAGCAGAAACAGCGACCAAAGACCCAACACGGGGCTCGACCGAGCAAAGCGGATCGGAGCGTCTTCAACGAAAAGTAGCTGACGAAAAAGCCGCAGCAGAACAGAGCGGCAGTCCAAAAGAGGGTCAAAACCAGACGAAACGCATAGGAGCCTTCAAAAAATTCATTGGGGCAGTAGTAAAGGGGGTGAAATCAAAAATGTTTAAACGACCAGCACAACCATCTGCTGCGGTGAAAGAATTTGTGAGGAAGCCCCCGCCATGCCCAAAACAACCAAAAGCAACAATGACGAGAGCCAACATGGGGCAGGTCATCCCACCTACTCAAACACTAGACCACACAAAAAACGCACATCAAACGGCACAACTAGCTGCCGCAGTGGAGGAGTTTGTGAGGAGGCCCCCTCCTGGTCCAAGACAACAAATTGCAACCAGAACGAGAGCCGACATGGGGCAGGTCATCCCACCTACTCGAATACCAGCGACGGGGACAGTAGACCACGCATTAAACGCTTTTCTCGAGTTTATAGCAATCACAAGAGCGACCAAGCAGGTCAATTTTGAGACTTGTAAAAGCATCCTAGAGGCCTTCCAAAACCAGAACCTAAGTTTGTTGAAGGTTAGACTCGAGGAAGCAGATGCTGCCATATACAACAACGAAACATCCCAAGTCCTCATGGGGAAAATGTCTGGGAGTTATATGGCGGCATATAATGCGACAAGTGGCTTCGTGACCCTAGTCGAAGGGGAGACTCTAGAGGATGGCCTACCAAAATTCTACACTCCACAAAACGACCCCATAGTAGTCACCGCCCGTTGCACAAAGATCATGCTGGACGATAAGATCCTGGAAATGGCGAAAACCATCTCAGGCACTCTTGGTCCCGGAGCAGCATGGGAAAAATGGGTGGTACCAAAAATAAAATGGGTGAATGGGGTCCCCGGATGCGGCAAAACGACATGGGTAGTAAGAAACTTCGATGAGGAGAAGGAAGTTGTAATCACCACCACAATCGAGGCAGCAAAAGACCTTCGCGAAAAAATAACACCCCGCGTAGGAGAAGCTGCAGCCAAGATCAAAGTGCGGACAATGGCTTCCGTGCTAGCTAATGGATTCAAAGAGCCGAAAAGTTGTAACCGCCTAACGGTTGACGAGGCTCTAATGAACCACTTCGGATCCATTATTTTGGCAACTCGGCTGTCTGGTGCTAGCGAAATTGTCCTCATCGGAGATATCAACCAACTACCCTATATTGACAGAGACAATCTGTTCAATATTCAGTACAACAGACCAAACCTGGTAGCCAACATCAGCCAGGAGTTGTTATGCACGCATCGGAACCCAATGGATGTAGCGTATGCCCTAAATGAGATATACTCAGGTATATACTCCTCAAAACACCACGTACACTCCCTGAAGCTGAAGAGGTACACAGACGCGCAAATACCTAGCACCCTCCCAAACACCTTATTCCTGGTTCACACCCAGGAAGAAAAGGCATCCCTTACCAACCAGGGATACGGGGCTGCCACGGGCTCACGCGTCCTTACCATACATGAAGCTCAGGGATCTACGTACGAGTCGGTAATCATTCTCCAAACAAGACCAAAAAGGTTGCAAATCCACGAGAGTGTACCGCATGCGGTCGTAGCAGTGTCGCGTCACACTGTCAGCTGTGTATATTACACAGATGACAGTGATGACGCCATAGGTAGGTTCGCAAAACGGGCGATGGCAGCAACAACCGACCAAATCCTCTCTCAAAACCTAAAAATGGCCATGAAAAATAGAGACAATAATGTCGTAGAAGCTCAAATACGCGCGGGGATTTCCTCCGGGGCAAACAAGCAAGCAAACTAGACTGTAAAATGCAAACTGTAGAAAATATAAGTAACAAGTTTAATATTATATTATAAATCAAAATAATAACAATAGTAATATGTAGTGTAAATAGGTATTGTAATAAACACATAAAAGTTAATAATATGTATCCTAGATAGTATAAATTAACACAGTATATATATAGTATGTATAAAAATAATGAATATAAATGTATTAGAATAATTTATTTATTGCGCGGACCAAGATGTCCAAATTGTGAAAATGTAAAAGAAAAAAAAAAATATTTGTAAAACTTAATCTAAAAAGAGTACGGACCACGTGTCTGTAGTAAGTAGTTTAAATCAATAAAAAAAAAAAAAAAAAAAAAAAAAAAAAGTACTGTACGAGTAAGAACGCACTTATCTAGACACTTGTGTTATGTTTATTACAAGTCGAACGTCCCTGACTGTACGCTTGAACAAATAGCTGAAGGAAGAAGAAAAGTTTTGTATCCTCTTATACGGAATGTAGGTAAGATGGCTTGTTGGCGAGCTGCCACGACAATACGGCGCGGCGCGGAACTGATAGGACAAATAAAGCTCTTTTAAACATCCGAGCCTATGTTTTAATTCCCTTATCGCCATTTTAACCGAAGATGATTCTGTTGTACAGTTTGAATTGAAAATTATCCTAGAAAAAAGAAGCGCACAATTAATAAATATACCTACAAAAAAGACAACGTAGCGTTGCATTGCAGACATCGAAATATAAAACTAAGGAAGCATAATTGTGAACAAAATCAACGCGAAATTCGGCTCCACACTTTACTACATTGACAAAATATCTCTAGTATTCGAACGAAAGAACACACATGCAAATAAGCCAATTACCTGCGCTTACCGCGTTTGCCTAACGCGTTGTATTCCGGCAAGCGCGATGATTGGTTCTCGGCGGGACAGCCTAATGCTAATTGGTCCGCACGCCTGCTGCAGTGCGAGATGCGTGGACGATGTTATGCATTGATTGTAAGAGGATAAGTTATAAAGTATCGTAATGCATATGCATATATAAGTCGGATTAATTAGTTGTAATTTAACTATACCACTCTATTATATTCATTTAAAAGTTTGTGATGTGCTTTTTGGATTAAAATATTTCTTTGTGTTATAATTGTAAGGATCTAAAATTAAGAAGTATTTTAATCAGTTTATGGTTTTTACATACGAATTATAGAGTGATGGGTCGCGTTAAGGTCATATCAGAGGGCGAACCACAAGCTCTTAAAACAATATTATTATAACCTTATTTGACTTTTGTTTTTCTTTGACATCCGACGTCAAAACGGGACAAAAGACGAATAAGGTTATTTTAACCTTGTTTTAAGAGCTTGTGATAGGCCCCCAGGAGATACGTGAATGGTGTTATGAAAAATAAGTAAGCTTGTTCATGTGTTTACTTTTTATTTTTTGTAAGCTATGTGGCACCTTTGAAAGTAAAAAAAGTGTATGATGTGTGATCAGTAGCGAATATTGCAGAACTCTAGAACTCTAGACTGCTTGCTGTGTGCACAATAGTCAACACGGAATGCAGAACTCGGAACTCTAGAACTCTTTTCAGTGGAATCGGCGCCTAAAGTGTCACGTTTCCGAGATATTTGGAGGTAAAGATCGCCATATAAGAATAACGACAATCATTAAAAATGAACTTATTACGTGTTTATATGCATTGAATTGTATTTAAATAATAGTACCCAGGTTGATTTAACGGATAAACGTTGAGACGTGACGCTGGTCTGGGCATTCAATTTTTTTTAACAGATAGTAAATTATCTAAGAAGTCTTTCTGCAAAGTCATTTCTTGAAGCAACCTCATAGTTTGTATTGAAATTTGTTAATACAATCACAATTTTGCGACTTTTGACATGACAGTTGCGTTTCTTTAGGAAAAAGTGTAGTCCATACAGCCAAATGACATGAGTTTTAAATGTATTTATATTGAAATTCAACTTTGATAGGTTTTTTTTTATCCAAACTTATTTTATATGTATAAAAAACTGCAATTATACATTTTACAAGAAATATCGTAGGTTCAAACGGTTCAAAAACCAACTCAGCGCACCCCCACTCTTTGTAGTCTTGTGGTTACTACCCCTAGAGTGTATATAAAAAGCCGGCGGCGCGGAGGGAGAGCAGGCATAGGCGACCAGCAAGCATCCCTCCCCGTACCCCCTCGCATACCCCCCTCCCCCCTACCCCACGTCCCGTCTTGGAAAGTTTTACCGATTTAACTATTTATTTGGATATTACCTCCAAATATCTCGGAAACGTGACACTTTAGGCCACCATATTGGTTAACATTTTTTGTTTGTATAAGTGTCCTCTACCCATATACATAAGTAACACCGTGCGCCGCAACATTGAAAAAAAAACTAAAATGGCGGCTGGCACGCTATGCCACAAAGGTTCTATCCTCTTTATAATTATAGGTACTAGTGCATAACAGTTTAAGTGAAATATCAAAACGTGTTAAATAAATACGCATGTTGCGTTCATGTTGCATAACACTTTCCAGAGTCACAAGTATAGGATTTCAAAATGTTTATTTACTCACATATGAAAAGTGATTCCAGCATTCTTCATATCTGTATGGCTTCTACACCACTTAACAACACATGACGGCATATTTGCACAATGTAAACAACGCAAAACACAATAATAATCACAGTTCTAAGTCCCTCGCGACACGAACGCATCGACTCAATGATACCGGCGAACTGTCAGCGCGATGAGTCTCTCTTTTTTGGCAACGCCCACCGCGGTTCGGTTTGCGTGGAATGATTTTTGAGCTCGAGTTACATTTCTTTAGTTTTATATTTCAATGATTGCAGATGAATTAAATATTATGACTTGCGAACGCGAATACAAAACTCAGGGAAATTAAATCGCGGAATGGACTCGTACTATATCTTAAAAGAAAGGGATTAGGAAAAATTTAAAGAAAGAAAAAAGCTTATTTGGCTCCCCCGGAGGAACTCTCCAGTTTTATTACTTTCGTAAAGACAATTCAGGGCGACCCTCTCGAATGAAAGGAACACGCTAATTGGAAATTAAAAATGTTTATTTCTTGCTAAATAGTAGAATACAAATTGATTACGTTTAGATACATTATATGTATTATATTTTTCATTATACCTAGCTCGTAGAAAATGCTCTTTCTCATTTTATTACTAGAAATGAATTGTATTATGGAATGATACTAACTCAAAGGAAAAAGTTAAGAAAAATGAAATCCGCCACAAAAAATATTTAAATTTTCTGTTCGGAAGTTTCGAGGAGCTCTTAATTCGAAATATTCATGCTATGATGGCCAGTATTTCTTTTTACCTGTACCTAAAAAGTAAAAATCTTTACTCAATGTCCATGGAATTGTAATTATATATTTCCTAACTTTACTACTAGAGCATATACCTACAATACTAACAAGCAAAGATTTACACAACCAAAATAATAATGTATAGGAATATTTTAAGCTTATACAATAACTTTTAAGATTATAACCGTAGACTTGGACAGGTAATCTCAGGTTAGCAAAGTTATGCTACGAACCGTAGCTGGGGCGTAGCTTACTCAGGCGGGCGGGCGGCACTTCAAAATTAAATTGGGTTTGCTTACCGTTCAGGCTACTTAGTATTATTACTACAAAAGTGTTCTTACATAAAAAATATTACATAAAAAGACACGATTTTGTAATTCATTTAACATTTTGGTAGTCCAAATTCAGCCAGCTTAGATGGTTGCAGTTTGCAGTTGGTAAAACTTAGCGTAGTGAAGTCCTAAGTATATGTGTAAAAAGCTGTAGGTATTCTTTGATATAACTGCGCGTGAGTAAGGTCGCCAGAGCTCATTGGGTAGGGGGGAAGGGTCGGTAACGCGTGAGTGATGCCCCTAGTGTTGCAAGCGTCCATATGGCTACGGTAACCGATTATCATCAGGCTGACCGTAAGCTTGAATACAGACTTTGTTATATAACAAAAAAATAACATTAGATTACTTAAACAAATCTCAAAGTTCTGAAACAAAGCGCTTATTGCAAGGCAGCTCTCTACATTGAATGAAAACTAGCTGTCTCCCGCAGTTTCACCTGCTTCCTGAAATGATTAAGTCTATAGCACTCAGGGATAATCAGCTTCCTATTATTGAAAGTATTATTTAGTTATAAAATAGTATAATCATTATTGTAAGGGCGTAGTAGGTTGTTTCGCAATGGTGGATTAGGCTGTGTCGCAAGGGCGGAGTAGGCTGTGCTGTGTCGCATTGGTGGAGTAGGCTGTGTCGCAAGGGCGGAGTAGGCTGTGTCTCTGCGCCTCGAGGTATCATTACTGGCATACTGGGTACGGTACTACGTTAGATGTAGGTCGTTATCACAAGGTACAGTCGAGGACATAAATATGTATATACTTTGTGAAAATCAAAAGCAATTTTCTCACACTGTATAGATTCAAATGTCGAAATATTACACAAATCATAGTAGTATATCATAAAAGATTCTGCCAGCATAATATAATATCATATAATTTCAATCAAAAGTTTAAGAGAAAATCGTAGTTGAATACATATTTATGTCCGCGACTGTACATACCCAAGTTAACGAGAATCCACACTTAGCACCATCGTTGGTCCCAGATGCTCTTTCGTACTAAAAAGTTACCGGATAATTAGTGCGGTACTTTGCCTATTGTTGCTGTAGAGTCGCGCCTCGCGAAGCTGTTTACTCTGACTCACAGTTTAATTAATGATTAATGGGAGACTAATGTACTCTACTGACGTATCTATGTGAATTTAATGTACTGGATATCTTACGGAAACTTCACTCTAATGGACTTGCAACCGCAGATTGATTGATCATTTAGTTCGCGATATGTTAAGACGTTCTAAGAGCAACTCACTCACTCAAGTAAAGTATAGCACAAAAAGTACGTTCATCTTCCGTCACTAGGTGAGGGGGTACAGTAGACGCGCCATATCAGTTGGGTACTACTGTAATACGTTTACACTATACAGTAAATACTGAAATAAGTTATTGTTGTATAGTATAAAGTTTTATCATCTCTTACACATACAAACAAAACGTTGAAATATATCTATGTAGGTTTAGTAAAGGAGCTCCCATGCAATATCCAACGACTGTTACATAATGGTTAGCCTTGTCTTAAGATGTAAAGAGATACAAAGCCACAATTATTTATAGGTCACGTTCACAAACGAGGTAAGCAACATCAATAACCGAAAATGGAATATAACATTGTTTCACAAATCTATATATATAAAATTCAAAGTCCTGACTGACTGATTGACTGACTGATTGACTGATATAATATATCAACGCACAGCCTAAACCACTGGTCCTAGAGACATGAAATTTAGAGGGTATATTCTTTGTGAAGAGTAGGGTTTAGAACTAAGAAAGGGTTTTTCGAAATTCCACCCCTAAGGGGGTAATAGGGGATGAAAGTTTGTATGAAAGTCCGTCAGTTTCGAAGTTAGCATCTTCAAATTTTGTGTTTAGGCTGAAGATTGAAAATTAATGTATACGTGTCTCAACGTTTTTATTAATTCCACCCTCGAAGCGGGATGAAGTTGGTTTGTTTTGTTTTATTGTTGTAGAAAAATATGTCATTTGATTCCTGTAGGCCAAGTGGGCGAAGCCGCGAGCAGTAGCTAGTAAGTTATATAATTACATTGATATTGATAGTTTTTTTTTTACTCATACGATTTCTCCCACACGTTGCAATACTAACTTTGTAAATAAACAAAATTATCTCCAAAATAAACATTTGTGAAATATAAAACAAAATATGATCTACATAAACAATAAACTAACAGATCTCATTTTGTTCTGAATACGGTGTGATTCTCATAAAGTGCTTCATACGTAACCGACACGTTAGATATATGCCTTTAACCTACATTTATTCACCTGTATAGCGTCAACTCGTGAGGTCTTTATGTTAAACACTGCTTAGTGGCATCTCTGGGATGATCGCAACACTTAAATATAAGGATGGCGAATCTAGACTTTATTTAAATCTTGCTCATCGAGAAGGCGTTCTATAGTGTTGAATATTATATTAAGTATTTCCTTTTGAGATTTTTTATTCCTATTAATTTATTGGAATTGTTTTTTCTTATTTTTTTTATTCAATTATATATCATTCACTTTGAATGAATATTGTCACGTAATAATGTGTATAATAATCATAATGATAAACGCTCAATTAAGGTTCCGTTGATAATACAAAACAGCCAGTGTCCTTAAGTAACATATTTCTACTTTTTTTTAAAAAAAACTTTATATTTAGCGCTCGAAATAACATAATAAGCTTATCATAATTAGGTAAATAAACGGTCGTCTATTTTGTTTTTTCTAGGCTGTTCATTCATATAACCCCCAAGCGACCCTAAGGCTACTCTCTGAACAGTAGTCGATAAGCCACACCTTTGCTAGCTCCTAAAGTATACATCTAAATGACATAATGTGAAAGACAAATGTTTTTATATGATATGGATTGATCATATATAGGGTAAACGGCCATCGCAAGTTACTACCAACTTTTACTCTTATATACTACTTATCTACTTATCTAAAAATCCTCAAAATTGTAGCTTTAGAACTAGGAGAACAGGGGGGAGTTTTTGCTGTATCGTTATCACAACTGAACAAAAATTGTAAAAAATTGTAAACGGTTCAGTCGGACGTTCCTACTGCGGACTATTGGGATGTGGAATGAGCTCCCCATTACGGTTTTCCCTCAGAGCTACGATATGGGGTTCTTCAAAAGGGGCGTAAAAAGAGCGCTTCAAGGTTGGCATCACATCGGCAATCCCCCTGGTATTGCAAATGTCCATAGGCGGCGTTGACCACTTACCATCAGGTGGACCGTCTTCCTGTTTGTCAACCTTTTGACATAAAAAAAAACATATTTATAGGATCTTCTTCGTTCTTCAAGCTTCGATATAAGTTTGCGCGTCGTCTATGTCTATGTCGTGTATTTCTATCCCAAATTTAAAGTTTCTACGCTGCTTGTTCTTCGAGTAAAACCTCTGTGACAGACGGACACCAGAGGGATCTTATAAGGTTTCCGTCATTTCCTTTTAAGGTCCGGAACCCTAAAAATCAATGTAAGGTATGCGCTCCTACAGCAGTCAAATGCGATTGGCAAAAACAAATACAAATATAGTTGCATGTGATGTGACTAAAATAAAACGATCTTCAAAAACACAGTTTAAATGTCATGTCTATACATCGAAAAGCTGTTGCCCGAGGCTTTATTGTGGCTGACTTTGTATACATCCTAAAATTTGATGCGACAACGTGCGAGCGAGCTTCGCGTGCTCTCGACCGCCCTCGAACGAACAAAGGAATGAATACATATACAGGTGCTTGCAAAGCGCTTTTTTCCTTTTCATACCTCCGTCGAAAACGGCATTCACTGCCTCTCAGACACATCTAGTGGATGAATGCAACTCTTCTTAAAAGCTCCGAGGTAGACATCTCGAACTCAATCACTGTTTGCAAGGTTCACTTAGGCATTTGAAAATAAGTTCGAGCTCTATGTTTACGTTTCTCCAATAAAAATCCTTAAATATTACTTTAGGATATTTTAAATAGTGACGTCTAATAACACAAGGTCCATATTAATTTACTTATAACATGAAATACTTATTAAATTATTTTCTCAGGTGTCCATAGTATAATTAACCATCTTTTATACTGTGAATATTTTTTACGGCTCTCTCGAATATATGTAGCTTAATATCTTGCTCAAGTTGTTCACGTTTTTTTCGAATTAACTTTGCATATTTATAAAATGTTCATGCGAGTGCCTCGTTCAAACTCTCTGCAGTATGAATAAATACATATCTAACTCGTTGCTGTTATTAGAACTCCCTCTTTTACATTATAAAGGAGCCTTTGTTCTAGCTAGTGAGTTTTAGGGTTGGTACATTTTACATTGAATATTGTGGATACTTTAGAAAATACGAAAATTTCATAAATATGGAATTTACTAATATGGAAAATGGAGGACCGCATTTTCATTAAATAAGAACCAGATAATTTCCATTCTGATCCCAAACTACAATCGCTATAATAAAATTATATGTAACTTATCCCACATTTATTATGCTATTCCGTACAAACCACATAGAGGTCTTTCGCATTAGCATGCCGATTTACGGCCCATCTTGATAAAATTTAGACAGTCTAGTCTTTGTTTCCATACCATAAACACGTTAATGTCAAAAGACCTTAGAATATAAAGTCCGATTTCTTGTGGGATTCAGAACCATCCCTGCGAGGTGCTGCTCAACGACGAATTGGAAACTCTTTTCTCTTATAAGAGTTGTTCGAGATAATTTAAAAAATACCCTAGCACCTAAGGTACAAAAGCTGCATAATTAAAAAAGGGTTGAGCGTCGCATTAATCTTGAGGCGGGGAACAAAATGTGAGCGCCTCGTTAACTGGGAGCACCTTTCAGAACTGCGTCATCCATCATTATCTATAATTTGGATTGCGAAACGTCCCGTAGGTATATACGGGACTGTGTCCGTATTTGACCATCGTGTCTCGTATTTATCCCGTATTTCGACACTTTCGACACTGACTGGGCATCAAAATAATTAAATTAAAATAAAAAATTAAGTTTTTTTTTTTTTTTTTTGAATCATCATATTTTATTAAACATATTAAGTTTCAATAACATAGCTCTTAAAAATAATAATATGATAAACTAAACTAAAACTACATTAAAATTAAAAAGGCAATATATACAAGGAAATAATTATAAATAAAAAACTGCGTTTAAATCGCCGCCTGCAGGCAGGGTTCCCAAAAAGCTGGCGACGTTACCTCGTTGAATTGCAAGGCTAATGCGTTGCCCGAGGTAAGCGCCAGCTCTTTGGTCCCCTGTAGCATCAATTAGGCGTCTGGACAGCTCCCTAACTAAACTACGCGCCTCTGGACCCCAGCAACCCATTGTTTCGACCCCAAAGGGAAGAAATATGTAGCCGTCTCCAAGAGTTACATATTTCCTCCGTTTGAGGCTTTCCGCAGCTTCGGCTGCCGCGCCCGCCACCCGAGATGTATTATGGAGGTGAGAGGCCGCCAGGGTATCAGCACATGTTGCGTCCCAAATCAGCGGCCTCCCACGACTCCATGGAATCAAAGTCATACCATCGGGCCTCTTACCATCGTCACGTGAAATACCGTTCGGCTCTAGGATAGCCGGCACGTTGACGGTGGTAAGGGCCCGACGGATGACATCGTTTAGAGTGGCGTGGCGCGAAAGCCGTCCCGCACTACGGCGACAAGATAGACCGTGGTGACCCAACCGATCTACCTCGCCACCGCAATGACAGATGTGGGGTTCAGCTCTTGAGATGCCCAGACGCAATCCAACTGCAATGGAAAAACTTATATTATCAAATAAAGTACCTATATTGACCGAAGGTGTTGCCTGTAGCCAGAAGCCCGACTCACGTTCGCTAGTAGCAAGGAGACGAGCCCGATTTCTAATATCGCCACATTCGTCTATTAATGTTTTTTGTTCAATTTTGCAAAGAGGCTCGTCCCATTGCTTCTGCGAAAGGAGGCTTTTTGGGAAGCCCTCATTCGGGCAGGCCATTTTCCATGCGTCTCTGGCCTCTGTTATGTACATTATAGGAACATCACCTAAGGAATTATCAATAATTTTGCGATAAAGGCTATTTATACTATGCACAGAAGACAGAAACGCAGGTAAGGAAACACTGGAAATTTTGCGGATGCCTAAGCCTCCAAATCTGATAGGAAGAGAGGCTTGGCACCAAGAACTATCCGAAAGATTACAATTTAGAATTTCGGATAAAATGTTTTTCATTGTTTCGTCAAGACTTAAAAGCAAAAAATTGTAGTTCCAAAGCGGGCAACAGCGAAGTGTATATATGAATTTTGGTAGGAAAAGACAAAAACGAATGATATGGAATGCTACATGAGAATGAATTTTAGTAAGCCGGTCGGAAGTTTCTTCAAATTTTGTTCGTTCCTCGTTAATAAAGGCCGGATATGAATCTTCTAAAATCGGGGCCCCAAGGAGGCGAAGCGAATCCCTTTTCAATATTTTCAAATTTGGGGCCAGACTATTAAATTTGCTGATGATGTTGTCTCGATCTTCATTAAGTACAACATCTGTTATAAAGAATTCACATTTCGAGAAATTTAGATCCAAACCTATTGAGTGAAATTTTTCGATTAATATTTCCAAATCTTGAAGGACAGTTTCGACATCTCCTCCGAGGGTCCCGTCATCTAGGTACCACATGTTTAATTTAGAATTTAGTGATGAAATGACTGGATGTATAGCTAGGCTAAAAATGGCCGGACCGAGTGGGTCACCCTGTTGACAGCCAGTACAAGAATTAATCAAATGATTTCTATACAATAATTTTGAATCAAAACTATAGCATTGCCAAAGATAATTGAATGTTTCAGGAATGTAATTTTGAATTTCAGTCAAAAGCGTGGTCCTGTCAACAGAGTTAAAGGCATTCTTAACATCCACCTTCAAAATCACCTCTCCTCCATTATGGTTGATGTATGAACGTAGTGCATGAACGGCCGCCTCACATCCCCCCTTGCTTCCAAAGCCTAATTGACAAGGTTGGAATTTTTCCGTGAGCTTCGGGAGGATGTGCTTGCAGCAGACCTTAGATGCTACCCTTCTATACGTGCAACCTACGGCAATCGGTCTAATACCACCATCTTTTTTTTTAAGAGCACATAGGTTAGCACCGTATAGAAGAGGAGCAATCTGTTCATGCACCTTCCCCAAAAGCATGAAGTTGATGAGCGCAGTGATGTCCCGAAGAAGGGCCCGGCCGGCATCCCCGGCGACCCCAAACACTAAATCCTTGATATGTTGAGGTGTGAGGCCGTCGAGGCCACCAGCCGAACCATTCCTGAAGGACATCAATGCGGCTCTGACATCTTTTTCGGTTACCTGTAATGATTCAGGTTCGGAGTTTGAAGATGGAAGGAGAAGAGGAGCTAACGAAGGTGGATGTTTGTCAATAAGGGCTTCTAAAGTTTCTGGCGAATCAGGAGCGATGACATCATTTGAAAAGAGTAGCTGGGCAGCCCCTCTCAAGTCCCCGTCGCTCACTTTGTCTTCTACTTTATTATATAAGTTTTTATTACATGGGAAATAATTGTTGGACGGATATGTATGATTTGGTATAGAGGATAAATAACAGTTATTTTTTATTGTTGTAGTTAGTGAGCTTTGTGTTTTATCTGCGTGCAGGACTTGAAAGGGGAATAATAAAAGTTGTTCCCAAGCGCTTTCTGAATTTTCTTTCAAGACTTTTTGAATTTTAACTGATAAATTTTGGGCTACCGCGATCCGTGCACCACGTGGAATGCGTTTCACGATTGGGGTTGAGGATTTTAATGCTGAAATGGTTTGCCAAAAGGGTTGTGATCTGGAGGAATGTATTTGGGTGGGTGGGAGAGCCAAAAGTGGGCCGGGAAGATCTGACTGAACACACTGTGTAAGGGATTTGTGCGTCTTACCAATGTGGACATTCAGACCATGCTGACCCTTAAAGAAACGCGCTTGAGAACAATGTGGACACTGCACCAGACTCTTGTCATTACTTCGATCAATACAGGACGGTCCTGCAGGCTGCGATGAAAAGGCTAAAGAGTTACTATCACTTAGACCATCATTCATAATAATATTCTAAACTTAGCATACGAAAGAAAATCTTATAAAAATATACACCAAAAATAAATATTGACATTTTCACACACACAGAACTAATTTGACATGACGCGACGTAGCCGTAGACCGCAGGCGCGGTGGTCATCGCTAAGGACGCCACCGGCGCCCCGTCGCAATTCGCCACCTTCTTGCATCAGTACATCCAATTATATATTTTGGGCGCTGTTTTATTCGGATTTTTATATAATCACAGACCATAAAAGCAGAAGAACTAAATATTTTTTATAGTAATATGATTTCAACGCAGCTGTCAAGTCAATGTATCCCACCCACAATAAAGTTTCTCCTCGTAGGGATAGTATCTTTATTATATTGTAGTTCTTCTATAATCCAGCAATGATTCGTTGTTCTTTATCTATTATAAACCAAATTGTTTGGGATAAACACAAAGATTTATATTTTTATTTAAATAAATTATTATTATTTTATTTTAATGGACCGGTATCCATAGATACGTTCCGAACATTTTTCAAAAATTAAGTAAACAACTTCGAATATTATTTCATAATTTCGATGCTTACTACGGTTGAGATCAGGGGCCCAAGTCTGCTATTACAATTGTGTTCCAATGAACTTTCAGTGGTGTCAAAATTTAACATAATTGTAATAGCAGACTTGGGCCCCAGAATGTAAAACTGTTGACAAAATGTGTGGTTTGTCTTCACTGTATAAACATGCATACTTTGGTGTAGTCGAAACGCTGCATTTCAGCGTTAAATCTGTTAATGGTTTTTGGTCATCGAAAGTGTCCCGTATTGGTTCCTAGAAGTTATGACAACCCTAACTATAATCAACTGGCAGTACAAACATACCTCCCTCTGCCTATTTTTTACGACAACATAACCATGAGTATGAAACACTACAATATAATTATTTAATCGTATTTAATGAACAACTTATGAATGGTTTTGATAATATACCCAAACTTATTATATTTCCAAAAAAAAAAACAATTTCGTTTGTTTCTAAAATATTTTTTATATCACGGTGCAGAGAGATCTAAATCTAACTAAAGATCTTGGTACCGCAAATAAGACTATGGAGAGCAATAGGTAACCTTTCATCCTACTTCCTTCTAAGCTAAGTAAGTATTCTTATAAACGTAAAAAAATGTGTGAATATGAAATTTTACAAAATATTCATCATTATACCTATGATGAATATTTTGTAAAACATATTTATATAAAACATAGGATTATACCGGGTAAGCCCCGGGGCAGAAGCTAGCTCTTCATAATCAAAATTGGTCACTTAAAAACAATAAATTACTGAATGATACTAATGAATTATATAAAATTGATTTGAAATATTGACCTATCCTACAAACCGCATAATTTAATTTTAGTCGCATTATTATTTTATCAGTTTTACCGCAAACATAATCAATCGACATTAATTTAAACTACCAATTAATTGACTTATTTGCTTTTTTGATACGTTAAAAATCAAGGGTTGTCTGTATTTCGACTTTTTACACAACTACGTCAAAGCCAAAAACAAGAGTCATATTTTTTAGATATAAAGAATGATAAGTTTGATCCCTTGAAAAAAATCTTAAGATACGAGTATGTATCTAATTATCTATTAATATAACATCTTTCACTGCAATATATACACCATATACACTAAAAGTTCCGCATAAACATATCTTTGTGTAAAGTTTTCACACCAAGCAAAAGCTCAAGTAGTAAAATCTAAAAATAGTATTCAGAAGAAATGGTTAGAAAACGATTCTCTATATCGCTTGATATGCGTGGCTGACCGCACACGACCATATATTTCTATTGTAGGGGATATTGAATCCCAGTTTTGGCTGAGAGTATGGTCGTACATTTCCTTCTTTATGACAATGCTCCAGTGTACGCTGGATATGAGTGTACGTAACCTCCTCTTTTTATCGTGAAGGCCTATCATCATTATTTGTTATGCTTGTGTTTGCTATGTTAGAAAAATTGAACAATCGTACCTATTTGTGTGATGAAATAAAAACATGGTTAGACACAGGAAAATATATAGGGTGACTGGTAATTAGTAAACGACAACGACACATGATTATACTCATAATAACAAACAACATTCACAAAAAAAAATTACTTAGTACTTGACCCCATAATATTTAGTATCTAACAAGAATAAGAATACACCATCAGCTTTAATTTAGTTACTTATCCCTATTTACAAGCAAAACTATAGCATTACCATTTATAAATCTTTTGAATCGCCACCGTACCGCGCGTCCTCTATCAGCTGTTAGTCGCTCGACCCCGCGCGTTCCCGTCCCCGTAGTGCTAAGTAAAATTTTCTAAGTGTCGTTTACTAATTACCAGTCACCCTATATACGTAAAGGAAAAAAATAAGTAGATAATTGAGCACCCAGAAAAGGTAACATAAATTTTGTATAATCTTTAGTAGGTACCAACACAATGTCCTTAATGTTAATTAAATAATAATATGCACATTTCACCACGTGTCTTAGGAAATAAAGTAAGTTCCATAAATGAGTCACTACATTTCCCCACACGGCTGTCTAGCTAGATAATGTCTAGGGATCCCGGATCGATTTATAAATAAACAAATACGTCTAAAAATAGAACGTCTAGCCAAGTTTCACTCCATAGATGTTTATGTAAGGTTATATTATATCATTTGCAACTAGCAGGAACTAATTGATCTTCGACAAACATATAAAAGTAAAACAGTTCAGCGTAGAATGTTCGAATATACATATACACCAGAAGCTCAATATTAAGGTATTCCAAATGTGTATGAGTCAAGAGGCATTTCAGATTTTCGCTAAGTACGTCTAATCCGACACTCAATTGGAGTCGCAAATAGCGGAAGATTAATCACAAGGATGTTCTAAGCCGTACCTGAACGGGCCGGGTTAAGGTGCCCCAGAGAGCACGGCCTTGTCCTACTATGGCGGTCGTCTATATTTAGCTCACTCCTGAACCCCCCGCGCGGCCCACCCACCCGCGACTCCCATCAATGGTGCTATTTAGAGCAAAAGTAGATGATTATTCAGTACAAAGAAAAACCTACACAGCTTTTAAAGAGGAACATGTTCAGATATATGCGTTGTACGTTATAAACCCACAAGATGATAAAAACAGGCCAAGTCCTTCCCCTTTTAAAGAGTCTTAGTCATTACTCTATTCGCCTTTAACGGTAAGGTGAACGTTGGCCTGAACTTGGGAAGTTCAGTCAGACAAAAGTTTTTTTATGAATAAATCCAGCTTTAAGATTTATAGGATTAATTTTTTTTTTAAGATTATTTAGCATTGCTTTTTTGCCTACTCTCCTACGCTTGAAACGATAAATAAATAAATAAATATCCTGGGACATTGTTCACACACGGTTATCTATCTGATTACAAAATAAGCAAGCTCAATAATGGATGATATTAAATGTCATGTGAAATTGTGAAAATTTATTGAAAGCAATCAGAAATGTAATTTAATTTTGACGTTTGATAATCCAAAAAAGGTTTCATGGAGTCATTTAGAACAGATGCTCCCAACCGGCAAAGTGATTTATTATATGAAATTTTAATGTTAGCCCCTAAAGATTTAATTTATCAATTAATTTAATACCCAGACTCGGAACAAGTAGACGTTTCAGCTTCTATATTTTTGATATGCAAATAGCCATCTCTAGATGATCATCTAAAAATATTGTATTTTCCTCCGATAAGAATGTAATATAGACACGATCGCCTCAAGTAGAAAACTACTTTTCTCCTCTATTACCCAGCTTATCCCACGAAATATACCTAACTTACCATCTGAAAATGATGCTATCGGAATATCTAATACGAGATTCGATTGATTGTATATGCCAGGGCTTCCCAAACTTATTTTAACTGTGACGCCCTTGGGAAGTTGCCATATTATTGCGACGCCCTGGCCTTCTTGCCATACATTTACCTACTAGTAGTAGTTCTAGCCTCATAACAATTTGTCAGAAAAACTCCAAATAGCATCAAAATTTTTGAAAAAGAAAAGGCACTGGCCGCCCGCTCCCACCGCATCACAATGTGGATGGCGCTCACTCGACTCGGTCGCATCGACACAGACAGCCAACCTATTGAGATCGCCTCGCGACGACGTTCCCCTGGGATAATACCGCGGCGCCCCAAGGCGTCGCGACGCACAGTTTGGGAAGTCCTGGTATATAGAATATATATAACTTGCTGCAATCATAGCACATCAAATTAAATAAGAAGCGGGCTTCTTGCTGAAGACTTCCATGTATTTTTTTGTATTGAATATGTTTTAAATTGTATTCCTGAACATTTCTTTCGCTATAGTAAGAATCAGAATGAATTATTGACATGATTTCTTTCTTATACAAATACAAACATAGTCATATATATATATATATATATGCTTACCAGATAAGACTTATCAAGCTACAAATCATTGAATAGTATTCATTGAATACGATATGTAGTATAGAGGTACAATTTGCGAAATAAACCTATGTAAAAAGGCGGGCTACACGAGTCACATATCCTAATGAGTGCCCCAAGTTACGCACAGCGTATAGAACACGAGGACACACTATATCATCTTAATTAATGTAACATCTTTATAACTTCCCACCGAACAATACAATTTGACCCGAGCGAACTACAGCGACAGCACGACAACCCTAGCCAACAGGGTTGGCACGAACACAACGCCGCTTGTACCCTATACATCGCTGAGACATTGTTCTGGTTTCTTTCTCTTGCACAGAATCTGCGTATAATTACCAGTTTTCCTATAAAGCCTCGACGCTTCTTGCATAAAAGTAATTTTATAATTACAAAGGTACCTTGTAGACTCGCCGTGCCTACAACACCGCCTTTTGATCATTATTACTGCTTTCATTTTCGTTTAGTACTAATTAGTATTTGTGTAGAACAATTCACATTTCCAGACATTTATATTGAGAAATAGATTATGTCGACTATACTATATAATAAACAATATCTAGGGAAAATATGTAATTACAAAAACAAGATGGAGCCATGAACATATTTTAATATCAAATAATTACCACGGCAGTAATTAATGGACTTTAAGCCTAACCCCCTTATTGATAATCGCTTTTTATCTAAATCAGTGTAATAGTGTGCCCCGTTTCACTTTTTCGATCACCAAATGTCACCTGTCAGATAAAGACTTCGGAATTTTAGCGTATCAACGTTTGATAACTTTATTATGAATAAGAGGGTTAATGTTTAACTGGTTTTCATAAAGATTACTTTCAAAGCATTCGATTCCATTCCTTGCACACGTAAGAAAACTTAAATGTTCAGTAATCTCAGTTTTTATTTCACGAAGAAGGGGTAACGTCACACTGATCCTGTGTCTTTATCTACGCAACACAATATTCATAAGCAAAATATAATATTTTAGGTATTGTATTAAGCATATAGCATGAAGCTCGTTTGGTCGATCATTTACGTAACTTTTTTTTATAGATATTCATCATATTATCAATGAATTTCCTTAGGTGTCTTATTTGTGCATTAAAAAAGGAATAAAACTGTGGAATAAAATAATTTAAATATTACAAATAGAAAAGTTGTCCCAGATCGGTGCCAAATATTTATTAAAATATATTTGGCACGTATAGCTCCATACATTTCGAAACAATGTATACAAAATACCTACTAAATCATTATAAAGTGCTTACGCAATGCGCTATGCATTTATTCCGCCAAGTTCTTTTTCAGAAAGACTCGCGCCAACTATTTTTAAATCAAATAATTATTATCCAAACATGACCTAAACAGCAAAAAAACATTAAAAACAAACTACTAGAGTTGTAATTGAGTTACAAATCCTGACATAAAAAAACATCTTGGACGAAATGTGTTATTTTGTAAACTCGTCTTCATTACAGAAATAAGAAAAGTAAGTATGTTAGGTAATCAATTTCAACATTGGTTAGTTTTAAACTAGTTTTTACATAACATTAGACTATAGTAGCTAGTAGCTAGAACATATTTTTCAATTATACATTGTAACAAACCTAATTATAAAATATTCAGTCCAGTTGCTGCAACCTTTTGCAATAATGTTCCCTAAGAGCTATGTTGCTGGCCATTCATAAATGAAAGCGCGCACCAGCTATAATTTGTTATATTTAGCCGTAATTAAACTGTAGAATGGAGAATAAAATTGTATGGAGCTTGCAACCAGTACCTACAATTTGTTAAACTTATTAGTAGATTGTTCACCAAAGTTCAAAGGAGGTGCCTTTCACAAGGGGTTTTTGATATATAATTTATCAGTGTTAGGTTTCTGCCATTGCTCAGTAGGATAGTTATGTACAGTAATATTTAGTTTATTTTAATTACTTTTCCGCCCTCGAGTCGAAAAGTATCACTTTCAACCCGCTTCTTAGATAAACTATGGTCTAATAAGTTATTTTAACAAATTACAACATGAAATTTATTATTTGCCAAAGAAAAATGGTATATAGCTGATGCTTAGTGAAAATATGTAAGCATATGACAATTTGATGTATTTCTAGGTAAATCGACCATCGCAGATCTTAACACAAAATAAATACCTATACTTCTTGAGGTGCATAATATGTACATTCAACTGAAATATATCGCTCAGTTCCTTCTGATTTACCACACTCTCAAATATCTTGTTAAATTATGTTTGGAACTTTGGATCCCTGCGTAAATAACAGATGTCCCACTTTCCTGTACCGAATACAAATGAAATAAATCCAGAGAATCGTTTGGGCTCAACCATCTTAAGCGTGATGTATATTGAATAATACATAATATGTAGGTACGTAGCGCACATGTTCAAGGGTTACTTTGAGAGAAACATTACGAACAAGACATATGAAGTCACGCCTGTTTCCCTTTTGAGTAGTTTGATGCGCTCCTTACTCTACTGTAGCGACATCTATCAGCCATCTATCACTAACACTGAGATAGTTCATACACTGAATGATAGATGGCGTGGCGCCACATTATCCTACATCCTGCATCGCGCTTAAGAAGTTTTCTCGAGAATCTACATATATACAACTGTCCGACGTGTACCTACAGTTTAACTGCGGTCCCCAGGCACTATGACCAAGCCTGGCGGAAGACCTTCCCTTTTAAATGGAGGTGTCATCCACCTTGCACCATACTACCATAGAGTAAGATGAAAGTACTACAGAATACAAAACAAACAGTTCTACGATTTTAATTTTCCGCAAACATTATGTACTAATTCAATAGCGAGATATCAAATCGATACAGTATTAATATTGAGTACTCAAACCATACAATATTTATGAGATCATATACGTGTTCATAGTTCTACCACAGCCAGTCCCATAAATTTGTCAAATTTGTCGAAACAATGTGTCGTTTACATGCACACGCAACTGAATTATGATTTATGGCCCTATTTGGTGCAGGCGTGAGTTCACGCACCTGCAAAACACTAATTGGTTTGGAGGTGACCCTGACAACCATTCCCAGTTCCCTCGTAGGGCAACCATTTTTGTGCATGTTCATGTCCGTCTGATATCAGAGGTCTTTTTTGTAGTTATCTGGTGCAACCTCTCAACCGGGGAGGTTTATTTGTATACTAATATAATAAGTCTATAGAAAAGTAGAGTTTTTTGTTCACCTATTACTCGAAAACATTTTATCCAATTTTGATAATTTAAACTGTATTATATTACGGTAGTTTCAGAGGTGTTTTCATATAAATTATTTTATTTTATTTATTTTATTCTGACAACATACAGTCATTAAGTAACATTTTTACAAAGCATATCTTACCTTAAAATTGTAGACTTTGAGTGTCAACTATTGTTTTGTTCATTATTTATAACAGTAGGACATACACAGACAGAAAGGTTGGCTTATCATATTAATTACGAATAAAGCAATACCACAGAGGATTAAACTAGTAATACTGTCAAGATTATATAATTGAGTTAATTTAGTTAAACTAGGTATACTAAACCACGTTTATCTTTGTACTAATACTTTTACCCACGCAACCCCATCTCTTATCTCATATTTTATTATGATTCTGGCTTCAACTTTGAAGCTATGATGGAATTCCTCAACGGAAAAGAGCACAAACAATGCATTTTAATCAATATTGGTGCCGATTCTGTTGTAAATCGCACTACACTAATTTTAGTCACATCTCATCTCTTTCTTATAAACATTATTGAAAAAGGATAGAACATATTTTAAGTTGTCAAATTAATATTTGCCGTCTTATTTTGCATGTATTTAGGCGTAACCGCGATAGATGGCGACTAAATTTATATTGAAAACAAGCATTGGACTAATTTGACAGGACTAAATTTCTTACATCCTTTTCTTATGTTCTTTGTTAGAAAGAGACATATAGTGTGATTAAAATTAGTTTAGTTGTGAACAACAGAATCAGGGCCATTGTCGACAATTTATCAATGATATGCATATCCTCGGTCAGTGACATATCTCGAGATATATTGAAAACGCATATTATGAAACTCAAGATATTTTTTTTAACAAAATCTTTGTCAGTTACCTATGAAATGGCTCGCCTAATCCAAGAGATTATAATCAGAAGAGCGTAGTCAAATTATTGATTGTACATTGAACACGCTAACCTAACTCTACAAATACCATTGTGCTATTGTTATGAATGATTTATGCAGCAGATCGGCTATTTGCATGTAGGTAGGTACATAGGTGGAATAGGCAGTTCAAAATTCGGTGCGCTACAGGAAATTGAAAGCAATACCCGAATCAAACTAATTTGAATACGAGTACTATTTGGTTTAGCTGTTAATTATGCGAATGTAATGTATTCCTTTGAAAAATATTAACTCAATTTCAATGTTGTATTTAAATCATAAATTAATGTAAATTAGGTAGGTATAATTTTACTCTTGGGAATTGAATGCTTAATTGATATGTTCACATATCAAGTAAGTATTCAATTCCTTTTTTCATTAATTCCTTCAAAGTTTTATTTACTTTTCAGGTTAAATTCCTTCTTATTCCATCCCTTATCCCAGTAATATCTAGGGTCGAGTCTTCTTGTACAGCGGCACCAAGACTCTTAAATAGGTAGGTATTACTGTTTTAAATCGAAGACTATTAAACTCATAATACATATTTTTTGTATAGTTACCCGAGAACCGATACCACTTCACCCAACAAGTTTTTAACGTCAGTTTTGTCACAAAATAACATGGCGTAAAAGCCAAAAAGCAAACTAATTTGAAATAACATTGAATAACCCCGTATAGATAAACAATTAATAGTATGGGTGTACCATTGATGCGATGGGCACTGATGAATGAAATAACAAAATATAACGTTACAGGAAGAAATAAAATACCAACTTTCATTAAATTCGGTGTACTTCGCCATTTTGTTTTGTATATTTTTATGATTCAGCCCAAGTATCAGTTAAACCTTCAGTTTCATTTTACGTTCTACTTTATGAGAACAAAAGAATTTGGCTTTTTTTTATATTTATCATTCGAAACATTGATCTTGTTTTTCCTTACATCTAACACCTGAAGGATGACTTCGGTTTATCAGCAAGTCAAATAAATAATGATATTTTGATATTTTCACTCCGTTTCTGAATTCTGCTATTCAACTGCGGTCATAAACAATTTTGCGAGGTTTATTTCCTTACCAAGCAGGCCACACCATCGTAAATTTAGCCTCTTTTCGCAGACACCCTGCGCAATAAAACATTCAATTTATTGACCCGTTCCTTTAACATCCTCACTTTTACACGTTCGCGAAAATTAAACAAAGTCAGATCAGCAGACAGAGTTTGCTTACTGAGTAACGTTAATCTTGACAAACTGCTCCAGCCAATTAGCATAGGATCCAATTAATTAGATCGTTTACAACCCTCTGGTAAGACGTACAGAATAAATAAATATTTACAAACAAGGAGTCGCGTATTTTACAAATGCGACTGAGCTTTTACGAGGCGCAATGGAATTGTGCTTCCACAATTCATAAATATTTAAGGAAATTTATTCCACAGGTGAGACGCAAGATAGCGAGGCAGGGATCACATCACGTACATGCCAGAAAATGGGCGCTTAAGGATATTGATGTGTTATCGGAAGGCGTACTAAAGCCACTTGCCGTCTTCAAACAATATATTCGTGTTGTGACAGAAAATGAATCTTCCTCTGATTACGACAAGCAAGTGACAACCGCTTACTTGTAGCTAAAAGGGCACATCGTAGCTTTATCTTAGATATGTTATTTAAAATATAATTCCCTAATTACACTGTACAAATAATGAAAATTCTATTGGCACAGCGACTCCTCTCAAAACCTCTTCAAAAAGAGTGAGAAGAGACGGTCTGCAACGTGCGAGTGATAACCCAGGTGTTGCAAGCCTCTAAACCCTAAAGACTATGGTAATTCTTACCATCAGGCGGACAGTATGCTTAAATTGTTTGCTACTTTGTATGTACCTAGTACTATAAAAATTAAGTCTAGAATTATTCTTATTCTAATTTGCACTACTTTTATTATTTAAACGCGTTCACAATTGTAATAATTTTAACATTAGGTATAAGCTATAGAGCCTTGGAGAAACCTTCTTTATTCATTACACGTATTGATTTGTGTTCTAGCCTAGATATTGGCACACGTAGTATATTGTATCAATGATGTTTAGGTAATAAGAAAGTACCTATCAAAATGAAATTTCATCGTCTTGTATAGATAAAGTGGAAATAATGTTCGGTGCGTGAGGAGAATTTGATCCAAGAGGAGGGCACGGGTTATACGTGAATAAGGCAACTTCGTTCTAATAAAGATCACGTTTCTCACTGTCACTCATTTATGAGATGCTTACAATATTCTACTATGAAGAACCGTGTCTTTTACTGCAGTTGTTTAGTAACAGAATCTTTACTAAAATAAGAGAGACATGTTTACAATAGGGATGTATTTTCAACGACTCTATCTTCTTATGACTTCAAATGTTGACTTTGATATTGATACGATTTTTGTTAAAATATTATAAGTATCAATCTGCCCCAAAACCATAAAAATTGTCTCATTCCCACTACCAGTCTTACATAATAACAAATCAGCCAGTAGAAACTGATAGGTAAGTGCTTTTTTATGCTATACCCGCATTACTGTTATGGGCCAGCATTTTTCATCCGAAGTTCAGCAGTAGAACATCGAATAAATTTTTGTCGTACAATTTACAACGACAGCGGTATGTCATTACTTTCGCTTCGCATATGTACGCCGGCAATTCCGCATTGGTCCGCAAATGCGGATTTGTCCATGCGGCTTTCCCGCAGATCGGGCGCAGGTGCGATGTAAAGCTACGCCTGTGCCGTAATACTGCTGATACGTAATGTACCTACCATCCGCATCTACGCTCCAAATATTCGGTATCGGTCCCAATTTTTTATCCTTCATTTCGGGTTTACTTCGGTCGCCAATAACTACTACCTTTTTACTATTGTTTTCATGTACCTAACAATGATATATATTTTTTAATTTGAAATAACTTCTACTGTAGCAGGCCGTTATTTACAACTATTAAAAGCCATGCTCAGTATAACAACTATAACATGAGCTAATCTTCTTAGCTTATATTACTTACCAAATAAATGGTATTGAAGCATCTCGCACGTGCAAAAAGAAATAATAACTAATGAAATAATTAGTGGCAGCGGGAAACATAATTTTATCAGGAGATCGTTTTGTGTTTTTGCTCAGAACATAGTTTGATACCTAACAGTATATTAAGTCGCTGAAGAGATTAACGGTTTACGAGCAAATTTATGTTTATGGCTTCTTCGAGACGGTTTATAAACACGGGCCTACTGGAACCACTGTAACTAAATGTAATTCGCGGAGTTTAACTAGAAGCATAGGTTTGCACGTGGGTATAAACATTAATGACTAACTAAGGTCCTTCTTACGTTTATATAGATACTAGCGACCCGCCCCGGCTTCGCACGGGTGCAATGTCGGAATGAGGTCTCGATAGATTTGTGCGCCCGCGCCCGCCTCAGTCCGCCCCGTCACGGTATCGCGACTACTGTTTCTTGCTAATTTCGAATCTTTTAAAATATAAATGATCATGATTTTCTGTAAAAAGCAAACTTTATCAGGCGTCATTATTTTTAAGGCGATGATAGCTCAGTGGTAGTGACGTCAGATACCGAGACGAAGGTCCCGGGTTCGAATCCTACAATGAGCTTGAGCTTTCGGTGAAGGAAAACATCGTGAGGAAACCATAGCACGGTGGTAGGGTACTTTGGAGTACCCGCCTGGCTGGCTACCACCCTCAAGTTGAAAATCTGTCGCCAAGCATCTTTCGGTGTGTTCCGACAGCTGCACTTGAGAGCCAGCTCCTTCTAGATCCACAATCTCATCATTTACCATGGTGAGATTGTGGTCAAACACAGGCCTATCAACAGTAAAAAAAAAACTACATTAAATGCCCGTCGTAACTAACTTATAATATACTACCCTAACCTGTGGTGCTACCCTACCCTACCCTACCCTGCCATACCCTACCCTAACCTACCCTACCCAGCCCACCCCAACCTACCCTACCCTACCCTACCCTACCCTACGAAATCCTCAAGGATACCCGGGCACTCCGGGGGGAGCGGCCGGGTTATGTCAGACACCTACTGACAAAAACCCCACGGCGTTCCTACCTGTCGCTGCCGGCTGGATATAGGGGCGCCGAAGCATTCGTCCGCGTATCCAGCAGCGACGGCCTGATCGGAGGCCTCCTCTTCGTCGATGGCAGAGACCGGAGCTCTTGTCAACGCCGTCTCTTCCTGAGTAGCGTGCGGGAACACACGCTCCACTACTCGGGCCCGATGTTGATGGGCGGCAGACTAAACTCTACCCTACCCAACCTACCCCACCCTACCTTTTTTTTACGTCGGGAAATCCTCATGGTTACCCGAGCACTCCGGGGGGAGCGGCTGGGTTATGTCAGACTCCTACTGACTAAAACCCCACGGCGTTCCTACCTGTCGCTGCCGGCTGGATATACGGGGGCGCCGAAGCATTCGTCCGTGTATCCAGCAGCGACGGCCAGATCGGAGGCCTCCTCTTCGTCGAAGGCAGAGACCGGAGCTCTTGTCTCCGCCATCTCCTCCTGAGTAGCGTGCGGGAACACACTCTCCAGTACTCGGGCCCGATGTTGATGGGCGGCAGACTCCCCCGCGTCCGCCACCCTTGGGCCCATGTTGGGGGGAAAGGTTCTCCTGCGGCGGATAGCCAGGGTGGTAGTGTCCTCCCTGTCACGTTCCGCCGCCTCCACCCTACCCTACCCTACCCTACCATACTCTACCCTACCTTACCCTACCCTACGGGTATGAAAAATAGTTTACGTCCTATTCTCAGACCTACTGAATATACACACAAAATTTCATAAGAATCGGTCAAGCCGTTTCGGAGGAGTTTTTTTTTACAAACACTGTGTTCTAATACTTACATATTTAAACTCGTGATATCTTTCGAATGGAATGTCTGAATTAAATAATTCAAAAAGTTATATAAAGGTATTGAAGCAGTCTTGAATATGAAGTCATTTATTTTGATAAGGATTAATACCAAGATACAAATAAAGAGCCTTTCTTAGCGGCGGCATATCAATTAAACTTTTAGAAAATAGTTAGACATATACTGTCGCGATACTTATTGTGAATAATGATGTATTCTACAAAGTCGTAGTACATTATTTTATTCTATCATCAATAGTTTTCGCAGCGCACGTGATGTAAAGAATATTTTAGGTAATTTTTTTACACCTTGGGTTACATTATTGGAGTTTTAGTAAGGATCCCAAATTTTTTTGAAAATATAATATAGCCTATGTCACCCGGGGATAGTGTAGCTTCCCAACAGTGAAAGAATTTTTCAAATCGGTTCAGTAGCTTCGGAGCCTATTCAATGCAAACAAACAAACAAACAAACAAACAATCAAATCTTTCCTCTTTATAATCCGACAAAGTAAAAAGTTACTTAAATTTAACATTCGTAGTAAGTAATGATAGGAACATGTTTTAAAACAGAAATATACCCTCTTTCCCAACCCGATTATTTAGCAAAATCGACAAATGGTGTCTTACAAGACATGTATTTGATCTTCGTGTTCATAAATATAATACAACTTCATTATTTCAATCACTTATTTATAATTAAAAAAAAATTCAAAATTCAAAAAGCATTTATTCAATTTAGGCCCTGATAAGGCACTTATGAACGTTGACAAATGGCTCTACACCGGTTCCAAATACAACTTGAACTGAGAAGACTCCGGCAAGAAACTCAGCAAGTGTTTTTTTTTTTAAGTATGTAAATAGAAGTATTACAATTACAAAATATATATAACAATAGCCTGCGAAGCGAACAATTCATTCAAATGCATTCTTGTCATCTACAAAATCAGAAACTTTATAGTACCCTTTCGTGCATAACTTCTGTTTAACTATCTTTTTGAATCTATGTATAGGAAGCTCTTGGATTTCTTTGGGTACTTTATTAAAGAAACGTATACATTGCCCCTTGAAAGAGTTAAGGACTTTGCTGAGCCGAGTTAAAGGTACAGCAAGTTTGTGCTTATTTCTAGTGTTCAAACTATGAGTGTCACTATTCTTAGGAAAGTTATTTAAGTTTTTCCTCACATGAATAAGATTTTCATATATGTACTGTGACGACACTGTCATTATATTAATAGATTTAAACTTGTCTCTCAAAGAATCTCTAGGCCTTATTTTATATATTGCGCGGACAGCCTTCTTCTGCAGTATAAAAATTCTATTGATTTCGGCACCACTACCCCAGAGGAGGATACCGTAAGACATCAAACTGTGAGTAACTGAAATAAACTAATTTTGCCGTAGATTCGTCAGTGAGAGCGCGAATTTTTCTCACTGCATAAGCTGCAGAACTAAGTCTATCCACCAATTTACAAATGTGAGGGCTCCATTGTAACTTATTATCTAAAGTGATACCTAAAAATACAGTTGTTTCAACAAGATCCAGTTTTTCGCCTTTAATTACAATATTTGTGTCCGAATGTCTCACATTGGGTAGACTGAATCTGATACATTTTGTTTTTTTCTCATTTAGCAATAAATTATTAATAGTAAACCAATCAACGACTTCAGAAAGAGCATTGTTCACATCGTCAGAATTAAAATCATGTCTATTCACTTTGTAAAGAAGTGAAGTGTCATCAGCAAACAATACTATCTCATGTTTTTTTTCAACAAGATATGGTAAGTCGTTGATGTAAATGAGAAATAGAAAAGGTCCAAGGATAGAACCTTGTAGTACACCCATAGTTACTGATGACCCAGGGGATACTTTACCATTAACTTCAACCTTTTGAATTCTGTCACATAAATAAGAAATCAAAAGATCAAGTGCAGTGTCTCTAACGCCGTAGTGATGTAATTTGCTGATCAGTATTTTATGATGGACGCAATCAAAAGCCTTGGATAAGTCACAAAAAACACCGAGGGTGTTTCGTGAATTTTCCCAGGCGTCAAAAATATGTTGAATAAGCTCAACACCAGCATCGGTTGTTGAGCGACCCCTAGTGAAACCAAATTGATTACTGTGAAGCAGTATATTACTATTGAATACTATTGATAATGAATAAAAAAAGTCTTGCATTCTGATAGTTATTGTGCTCTATATAATACTTAGTATATAATTTACTCTGTGGCTATAATAAACAAACAATAATT
The DNA here is from genome assembly GCA_951394255.1 of Polyploca ridens. Classification (NCBI taxonomy): domain Eukaryota; kingdom Metazoa; phylum Arthropoda; class Insecta; order Lepidoptera; family Drepanidae; genus Polyploca; species Polyploca ridens. Next base: position 12,022,570 of record OX596245.1, on the reverse strand, counting down.
ATCCGATTCAATAAACTTTTCATTATATTATTTTTATGTAAGTAATGTTTATTATGAAAATAACGATATCGCTGTTGCCTTCCGGTGAAAACTTTCCGTACTAGGTAAAGCTGCGTGCAGTTGAGTAGGTAATGCTAGATGCTTGGCTATAAATTATTCAAGTCTATACCTGCGATTTGAAGGCACGTAGGTTATTTGTAATGATTATGTATTTACCTGCTTACCTGTGTTATATAGATGGATAGAATAACTATTTTATTGTACACCAAGACACAAAGTAGAGTAATAATAACTGTAATGGGTGATATTTTAGTCAAGAAGCGATCTCCTTTGGATTAGGATTTCAGACACGGTATTGAGAGACGGTGCAACATTAATAAAATACAGAATATTAAGGTGTATTTAGGTACATTTAATAAGCAAGTTATGTGGCTATTTTGAGTATTTGGGAGTTATCACTTAACCCGCTCGCGGCAGGCGCCGGTCGATTTAACAATAAGCGGTTTGTTGACGCGCAATTAACTCTGCGCCGCGTTTGGGCAAACATTGCGTGCCAATGTGACTCGCGGGTAACACACTCAAAATCACAAAAGCCATTTCAAGCCGACGGCAAGCCAAACGCCGCGGCTGTTTATGTTATGGAACAACAAATTAATATATATTTTAATATTTATAGAATATTTTAATCAATCCACAGTACCATATCAACCACCAACGAAAATTAAGAAATAAGTTTTCCTTTTACAATTTCAAACATAACCAATTAGGGTCAATAGTAAACTCATTAGTATGTATCTGAATTATTATTCAGGTTTCAACCTGGACCCTCATTTGTACATTTCTTAGTCGTAGTCGTAGTATACCCTGCCTTAGTAAGTTATTACTTACTCGTAAACAGGGATTTGCTGTAGAGAGAGACCCATTGTTTGCTGTATGTGTAAGTATTTTAAAATCCTGTACGTCGTGGATTGTGAACAAACCTTGTCTTTGCTACTGAGATTTATTTTTGTTGTCATTTTCATTAACCTTCCCGTCATAACAAACACTATTCCTGGCAAACTTAAGGGGCGACAGGGTTCATCTGCGGTAAGTCTTGCTGCCAAAGCATCCCGTCTGATACTCTATGCGAGTGGCATCGTGATTTCTCACTCCCGTTTTCCAGAAATACCTCATTACTTTGTTTGTCTGGGAGCCGCTGCACACATGCGGCCCTAGTTCTTTATATGTAGAACCAAGAAGGGCGTACGAGACGTTGTTGTATAGAAAATGAGGAAGATACTAAAAAAAGTTCTTGATTGGTAAAAATATTTAAACCCAACCTTCCAACCCAACATTATAAATTATAGGATATATAGACGTGCAAATCTCGTGGTGCTACATTTTGAGCCCGTTTATTAATCTCATTTACCTAACAACGATTGCCGCTCCAATCGGCCGTGAGCCATTTTGGAGGATTTGCGAAATTCAAACGTGATTCGAGTATTTCTCCAAATGATAATCTTCATTGTTTCAATATTGATTTGAAACCAAGGTTTTACTTTGTACATCACAAAGTCAGTTTTTCAGGTTATTCAAACCCAATGAGAGAAATATCATAATATACAAAACGAAGCTGAGGTGTGGTTTGTGTTGGTAACGGACAGATTTTGCCAGACGCGAGTTCAACCACAAATTGTCCACTGAAATTCAGTAGGTATTTACAGAGACAACACGGGCCCAACAAACCAGTATTTTCATTTAGAAGGCAGCCAAACGAATTTGGTTTCATAGAGTTATCATAATAGTGGCAGCGTTATCAGTAACATAATGCGTATTACTAACATAGTCTTAAGTATTTAGACCGAAACAAACTAATCTAATAATATATATAAAATGCTTTTGTGGGTACGTAAATACGCAGTTTTCTCTATCACCACCAACACCAATCAACTTCCCGTTAGGGTGGTAAATACCCCTTAGTCTCCAGGTGGTAGTAAGGGAGTTTGGTCGCGGTGGGTGGAAGGGGGTGGTTGTGGGTGGCGAAAATGTTTAAACATATATTGCTGTCCTTTTCTAACGCATGAGGACTTCTGAAAAGATCTCAAAATTTCTGGAATGGAAAGTTCCAATATGTGTAAAATGGTTATAATCGATCTGGAGTGTTCTAGAAAGTTCAACAAATATCTGGAATAATCTAGAAAATTCTAGAGTGAATGCAAACTAATATAATCGATATAGCATGTTTTGAGAAAGTTTTACAAATTTCTGGCTTCATCTAGAAAGTTCCAAAATGTCCAAAACTGTTATTATCGAGGTAGAATGTTCGAGAACGTTCTAGAAATTTCCAGAATGATCTGGAAAGTTCTAAAATGAGTGCAATTTATTATGATCGATTTAGAATAATCGAGAATGTTCTAGAAATTTTCCGAATGATCTGGAAAGTTCCAAAATGAGTGCAATTGATTTTGATCGATTTAGAATGTTCGAGAAATTTCTTGAATGATCTAGAAAGTTCCAAAATGAGTAAAACGGTTATAATTGATCTGGCTTCATCTAGAAAGTTCCAAAATGTCCAAAATTGTTATTATCGAGTTAGAATGTTCAAGAACGTTCTAGAAATTTTTCGAATGATCTGGAAAGTTACAAAATTAGTGCAATTGATTATGATCGATTTAGAATGTTCGAGAAATTTTTTGAATGATCTAGAAAGTTCCAAAATGAGTAAAACGGTTATAATTTATCTGGAGTGTTCTAGAAAGTTCAACAAATATCTGGAATGATCTAGAAAATTCTAGAATGAATGCAAACAATTATAATCGATAGGTATAGAATGTTTGAGAAAGTTTTACAAATTTCTGGCTTCATCTAGAAAGTTCCAAAATGTCCCAAAACTGTTATTATCGAGTTAGAATGTTCGAGAACGTTCTAGAAATTTTCCGAAATGTTTCTAAAATGTGAACGATTGATGTATAAAAACCAAATCGAAGTGATGTACATCTAAATATTCTAGAGTATTCTGGTACTGGAAATTTCGGTATATAAATCGAAATTCAGTGACTTTTCGTCAGTTCAATTGTGATTGCAGTCGAGTAAAAAAAATAACAAACTATTTGAATGTTCTGGAAAGTCTCTCAATATCGAAAATAGAAATCTATAATATGTTAAAAAATGTATCGTTATATATTTTTTATACCATTAATTAAACATGCGATGTATTTTAACCCGAGCAACGCCGGGTTTCGCTGCTAGTTATTATAATATATATCTTAGTTTGTATATAACACATCTACCATGTCTAAAAATTTACTACCTATTGCTTTTAGAAATAATAAACTCCATATCAACTGTACGTATACAATTGGCAATTGATCATAAATAAATAAGTCTGGTCATAAACGTAATGTGAGTAATCAAGCCCTCCGTCAAATCACCAGTCCCATTGATACTTCTAGATCTAAATGTGAACAGGCGCGGCCCGAGCGGTGTTACCCGACCCCAGGCATCCCCGGGGCACCCCAGGGCATTGCAATGATACACGGCCGTTGAACCAAAACACGTACACGGTTGATTGTACCTCATCAGACCCTTCGCTTCGACATTTAATTTTTTTGCCCCATTTCAGTGTTACGAACGCGTCGATAATTCTGCAGATGACCGCTGTCAATGGCAATTAGTATTTGAAATTTCAGTTTCACGTAAATTAACATTTAAACATTTTTTATTTATATCATTATGATTTTCTTGTGGAACAGTGTTTGTCTACCTTTTCTTATCTTCGCCTTTGTCAAGTATACCGACAAAGTAAAAAGTTACTTAAATTTAACATTCGTAGTAAGTAATGATAGGAACATGTTTTAAAACAGAAATATACCCTCTTTCCCAACCCGATTATTTAGCAAAATCGACAAATGGTGTCTTACAAGACATGTATTTGATCTTCGTGTTCATAAATATAATACAACTTCATTATTTCAATCACTTATTTATAATTAAAAAAAAATTCAAAATTCAAAAAGCATTTATTCAATTTAGGCCCTGATAAGGCACTTATGAACGTTGACAAATGGCTCTACACCGGTTCCAAATACAACTTGAACTGAGAAGACTCCGGCAAGAAACTCAGCAAGTGTTTTTTTTTTTAAGTATGTAAATAGAAGTATTACAATTACAAAATATATATAACAATAGCCTGCGAAGCGAACAATTCATTCAAATGCATTCTTGTCATCTACAAAATCAGAAACTTTATAGTACCCTTTCGTGCATAACTTCTGTTTAACTATCTTTTTGAATCTATGTATAGGAAGCTCTTGGATTTCTTTGGGTACTTTATTAAAGAAACGTATACATTGCCCCTTGAAAGAGTTAAGGACTTTGCTGAGCCGAGTTAAAGGTACAGCAAGTTTGTGCTTATTTCTAGTGTTCAAACTATGAGTGTCACTATTCTTAGGAAAGTTATTTAAGTTTTTCCTCACATGAATAAGATTTTCATATATGTACTGTGACGACACTGTCATTATATTAATAGATTTAAACTTGTCTCTCAAAGAATCTCTAGGCCTTATTTTATATATTGCGCGGACAGCCTTCTTCTGCAGTATAAAAATTCTATTGATTTCGGCACCACTACCCCAGAGGAGGATACCGTAAGACATCAAACTGTGAGTAACTGAAATAAACTAATTTTGCCGTAGATTCGTCAGTGAGAGCGCGAATTTTTCTCACTGCATAAGCTGCAGAACTAAGTCTATCCACCAATTTACAAATGTGAGGGCTCCATTGTAACTTATTATCTAAAGTGATACCTAAAAATACAGTTGTTTCAACAAGATCCAGTTTTTCGCCTTTAATTACAATATTTGTGTCCGAATGTCTCACATTGGGTAGACTGAATCTGATACATTTTGTTTTTTTCTCATTTAGCAATAAATTATTAATAGTAAACCAATCAACGACTTCAGAAAGAGCATTGTTCACATCGTCAGAATTAAAATCATGTCTATTCACTTTGTAAAGAAGTGAAGTGTCATCAGCAAACAATACTATCTCATGTTTTTTTTCAACAAGATATGGTAAGTCGTTGATGTAAATGAGAAATAGAAAAGGTCCAAGGATAGAACCTTGTAGTACACCCATAGTTACTGATGACCCAGGGGATACTTTACCATTAACTTCAACCTTTTGAATTCTGTCACATAAATAAGAAATCAAAAGATCAAGTGCAGTGTCTCTAACGCCGTAGTGATGTAATTTGCTGATCAGTATTTTATGATGGACGCAATCAAAAGCCTTGGATAAGTCACAAAAAACACCGAGGGTGTTTCGTGAATTTTCCCAGGCGTCAAAAATATGTTGAATAAGCTCAACACCAGCATCGGTTGTTGAGCGACCCCTAGTGAAACCAAATTGATTACTGTGAAGCAGTATATTACTATTGAATACTATTGATAATGAATAAAAAAAGTCTTGCATTCTGATAGTTATTGTGCTCTATATAATACTTAGTATATAATTTACTCTGTGGCTATAATAAACAAACAATAATTATCCGATTCAATAAACTTTTCATTATATTATTTTTATGTAAGTAATGTTTATTATGAAAATAACGATATCGCTGTTGCCTTCCGGTGAAAACTTTCCGTACTAGGTAAAGCTGCGTGCAGTTGAGTAGGTAATGCTAGATGCTTGGCTATAAATTATTCAAGTCTATACCTGCGATTTGAAGGCACGTAGGTTATTTGTAATGATTATGTATTTACCTGCTTACCTGTGTTATATAGATGGATAGAATAACTATTTTATTGTACACCAAGACACAAAGTAGAGTAATAATAACTGTAATGGGTGATATTTTAGTCAAGAAGCGATCTCCTTTGGATTAGGATTTCAGACACGGTATTGAGAGACGGTGCAACATTAATAAAATACAGAATATTAAGGTGTATTTAGGTACATTTAATAAGCAAGTTATGTGGCTATTTTGAGTATTTGGGAGTTATCACTTAACCCGCTCGCGGCAGGCGCCGGTCGATTTAACAATAAGCGGTTTGTTGACGCGCAATTAACTCTGCGCCGCGTTTGGGCAAACATTGCGTGCCAATGTGACTCGCGGGTAACACACTCAAAATCACAAAAGCCATTTCAAGCCGACGGCAAGCCAAACGCCGCGGCTGTTTATGTTATGGAACAACAAATTAATATATATTTTAATATTTATAGAATATTTTAATCAATCCACAGTACCATATCAACCACCAACGAAAATTAAGAAATAAGTTTTCCTTTTACAATTTCAAACATAACCAATTAGGGTCAATAGTAAACTCATTAGTATGTATCTGAATTATTATTCAGGTTTCAACCTGGACCCTCATTTGTACATTTCTTAGTCGTAGTCGTAGTATACCCTGCCTTAGTAAGTTATTACTTACTCGTAAACAGGGATTTGCTGTAGAGAGAGACCCATTGTTTGCTGTATGTGTAAGTATTTTAAAATCCTGTACGTCGTGGATTGTGAACAAACCTTGTCTTTGCTACTGAGATTTATTTTTGTTGTCATTTTCATTAACCTTCCCGTCATAACAAACACTATTCCTGGCAAACTTAAGGGGCGACAGGGTTCATCTGCGGTAAGTCTTGCTGCCAAAGCATCCCGTCTGATACTCTATGCGAGTGGCATCGTGATTTCTCACTCCCGTTTTCCAGAAATACCTCATTACTTTGTTTGTCTGGGAGCCGCTGCACACATGCGGCCCTAGTTCTTTATATGTAGAACCAAGAAGGGCGTACGAGACGTTGTTGTATAGAAAATGAGGAAGATACTAAAAAAAGTTCTTGATTGGTAAAAATATTTAAACCCAACCTTCCAACCCAACATTATAAATTATAGGATATATAGACGTGCAAATCTCGTGGTGCTACATTTTGAGCCCGTTTATTAATCTCATTTACCTAACAACGATTGCCGCTCCAATCGGCCGTGAGCCATTTTGGAGGATTTGCGAAATTCAAACGTGATTCGAGTATTTCTCCAAATGATAATCTTCATTGTTTCAATATTGATTTGAAACCAAGGTTTTACTTTGTACATCACAAAGTCAGTTTTTCAGGTTATTCAAACCCAATGAGAGAAATATCATAATATACAAAACGAAGCTGAGGTGTGGTTTGTGTTGGTAACGGACAGATTTTGCCAGACGCGAGTTCAACCACAAATTGTCCACTGAAATTCAGTAGGTATTTACAGAGACAACACGGGCCCAACAAACCAGTATTTTCATTTAGAAGGCAGCCAAACGAATTTGGTTTCATAGAGTTATCATAATAGTGGCAGCGTTATCAGTAACATAATGCGTATTACTAACATAGTCTTAAGTATTTAGACCGAAACAAACTAATCTAATAATATATATAAAATGCTTTTGTGGGTACGTAAATACGCAGTTTTCTCTATCACCACCAACACCAATCAACTTCCCGTTAGGGTGGTAAATACCCCTTAGTCTCCAGGTGGTAGTAAGGGAGTTTGGTCGCGGTGGGTGGAAGGGGGTGGTTGTGGGTGGCGAAAATGTTTAAACATATATTGCTGTCCTTTTCTAACGCATGAGGACTTCTGAAAAGATCTCAAAATTTCTGGAATGGAAAGTTCCAATATGTGTAAAATGGTTATAATCGATCTGGAGTGTTCTAGAAAGTTCAACAAATATCTGGAATAATCTAGAAAATTCTAGAGTGAATGCAAACTAATATAATCGATATAGCATGTTTTGAGAAAGTTTTACAAATTTCTGGCTTCATCTAGAAAGTTCCAAAATGTCCAAAACTGTTATTATCGAGGTAGAATGTTCGAGAACGTTCTAGAAATTTCCAGAATGATCTGGAAAGTTCTAAAATGAGTGCAATTTATTATGATCGATTTAGAATAATCGAGAATGTTCTAGAAATTTTCCGAATGATCTGGAAAGTTCCAAAATGAGTGCAATTGATTTTGATCGATTTAGAATGTTCGAGAAATTTCTTGAATGATCTAGAAAGTTCCAAAATGAGTAAAACGGTTATAATTGATCTGGCTTCATCTAGAAAGTTCCAAAATGTCCAAAATTGTTATTATCGAGTTAGAATGTTCAAGAACGTTCTAGAAATTTTTCGAATGATCTGGAAAGTTACAAAATTAGTGCAATTGATTATGATCGATTTAGAATGTTCGAGAAATTTTTTGAATGATCTAGAAAGTTCCAAAATGAGTAAAACGGTTATAATTTATCTGGAGTGTTCTAGAAAGTTCAACAAATATCTGGAATGATCTAGAAAATTCTAGAATGAATGCAAACAATTATAATCGATAGGTATAGAATGTTTGAGAAAGTTTTACAAATTTCTGGCTTCATCTAGAAAGTTCCAAAATGTCCCAAAACTGTTATTATCGAGTTAGAATGTTCGAGAACGTTCTAGAAATTTTCCGAAATGTTTCTAAAATGTGAACGATTGATGTATAAAAACCAAATCGAAGTGATGTACATCTAAATATTCTAGAGTATTCTGGTACTGGAAATTTCGGTATATAAATCGAAATTCAGTGACTTTTCGTCAGTTCAATTGTGATTGCAGTCGAGTAAAAAAAATAACAAACTATTTGAATGTTCTGGAAAGTCTCTCAATATCGAAAATAGAAATCTATAATATGTTAAAAAATGTATCGTTATATATTTTTTATACCATTAATTAAACATGCGATGTATTTTAACCCGAGCAACGCCGGGTTTCGCTGCTAGTTATTATAATATATATCTTAGTTTGTATATAACACATCTACCATGTCTAAAAATTTACTACCTATTGCTTTTAGAAATAATAAACTCCATATCAACTGTACGTATACAATTGGCAATTGATCATAAATAAATAAGTCTGGTCATAAACGTAATGTGAGTAATCAAGCCCTCCGTCAAATCACCAGTCCCATTGATACTTCTAGATCTAAATGTGAACAGGCGCGGCCCGAGCGGTGTTACCCGACCCCAGGCATCCCCGGGGCACCCCAGGGCATTGCAATGATACACGGCCGTTGAACCAAAACACGTACACGGTTGATTGTACCTCATCAGACCCTTCGCTTCGACATTTAATTTTTTTGCCCCATTTCAGTGTTACGAACGCGTCGATAATTCTGCAGATGACCGCTGTCAATGGCAATTAGTATTTGAAATTTCAGTTTCACGTAAATTAAACAAAAGAATATTGCTGATATAGGTATATTTAGAGAGTACCAAATAATACAAGCATTCTACAGTTTATCTTATACATGCATTTTTTTACTGTTTATAGGCCTGTGTTTGACCGCAATCTCACCATGGTAAGTGATGATGCGGCCGAAGGTGGTAAGCACACAAAGCCTAGTAGGAACTGGCTCTCAAGTGCAGCTATCGGAACACACCGAAAGGTGCTTGGCGATAGATTTTCAACTTGAGGGTGGTAGCCAGCCAGGCAGGTACTACAAAGTACCCTACCACCGTGCTATGGTTTCCTCACGATGTTTTTCCTTCACCGAAAGCTCATGCTCATTGTAGGATTCGAACCCGGGACCTTCATCTCGGTATCCGACGTCACTACCACTGAGCTATCATCGCCGCAGCCGATGCTACAGTGTATTGGGCTTATTCTCGGAAACGGCTAATCCTATTGAGATGAAACTATCACAAGTCGTTTCAGTATTTTCTTAGGCAACTTTGGAACTTTCCCTAAGCTATCTTAGGGAAAGTTCCATCATAATCAGATTAGGCGTTTCCGTGATTTGGTCTCTCGGCGCACTGCACTGTAGCAGTCTAGTTGATAACCTGACCTAAAAAATATCTAGAGATCTAAACTTCGTAATAAAAAAATACAATCCCTTTCGCCTTCAACGGTATTCAGGGTTATAATCAAACCGATTTTTTATCAACATTGCCCTTATATTTTTAATTGAACTTATTTATTATTTATGTACTTTTTCGGTTCGGTAGTTTTCGAAGACGGTAAACAAGCATGCAGCCCGCCTGATGGTAAGCGGTAACCGTAGTCATATGGACGCTTGCAACACATGCAGTACCGACCCTTGTCCCCTCCCCAATGAGCTCTGGCGACCTTACTCAACACAACATAAAGTTATTTGGCTGCGGTATTCTGTAAGGTGAAGGTACTTCCCCAGTCAAGCTGCTCTTTGAATGAATGAACGCTATGCTCTACCTCTCTAAATTTAATGTAATTCAATGTCCATTGAAACATTTGAAAATGAATAATGATCCACTGAAAGTGTCATAGGTATCTCATTACTTACCTCAGTTACCGTCGTCAATGCCAATAAATAAATTAAACAGGCAGCGGTGGCAGCGGTCCGGGGGAGGAATTTAATATATGTACATTGAAACAATAGCCGTCGCGACGTCCAGTCATAACTGTCAAAACGTTGCAGATAATAAATTCATTGACATTTAAAAGCTCGCTACAGGCGCGAAGGTACCAATTAATTTTATCAAATAATTTTTATTTATTCAATCTAGGCCCTGATAAGGCACTTATGGACGTTGACAAAAATGACTCTACACCGGTTGGAAATACAACTAGAACTAAGAAAACTCCGGCAAGAAACTCAATTAAATAGAATAAGTCACAAGCTGATGAATACTTGTATGGGAAAACACATTTTTATGGTGAAGAGATTAACTTTGTACACATTGAGGATACTTTTTAAAAAGTAGATTAGGTTACTAATAAAGGATTTTCCGAAATTCAAAGTAAAATTCCGAAACTAAGTGAAGTAATGGTGGATTCCTCTAATTGTTAATGGAAGCTCCTCATCGCCCAGCCTTCAGGTACTAGAAACATAATTGTCGTCGAGTCGTCGTTAGAATATAATTATTTTTGTGTTGAAGGGCGTGCGATCGAGCGCGTGTGCACGGGCGCGGACGGCGCGGGCATGGTGGCGGCGGCGCGCGCGCTGCTCGCCGCTGTCACGAGGGTGCTGCTGCTGGCCGACATGGTCGTCGTGCGACAACTGCTGCTCGCCAAGGACAAGGTAACATTTACATTGTATACCCAACACTACTGGGATACTGAATATATCCAAATGAGAACAAACTGGGTTCGTCTTGCTGAACAACTTCTATAATGAATTGAACCGACTATTTTTAGAATCACCTTTTTTTCAAATATCTCGATATTTTCTGTTTGTAGGCCTATTAAATCATGATAATGGGTAACGCCCAGATATGCCGATCCAGATAAGCACAACTATTTTGAACCCCAATTATGATTTTTCACTATGGTCGTATACACTATGTTTTGCCTAAGCATCACAGGACATCGTACCTATACGGTAGTAATAGCACCCGTACGACGCGACTGTATGTAGGTACGTTTGTTGCCGAGAATTTTGCAGGGTAAAGGCGCCGATTCTGTTGTAAATCGCACTAAACTAATTTTAGTCACATCTCATCTCTTTCTTACGAACATAATTGAAAAAGGATAGAACATATTTTAAGTTGTCAAATTAATCTTTGCCGTCTTATTTTACGTGTATTTAGGCGTAACCGCGATAGATGGCGACTAAATTTATATTGAAAACAAGCATTGGACTAATTTGACAGGACTAAATTTCTTACATCCTTTTCTTATGTTCTTTGTTAGAAAGAGACATAGTGGTGCCGATTCTGTTGTAAATCGCACTAAACTAATTTTAGTCACATCTCATCTCTTTCTTACGAACATTATTGAAAAAGGATAGAACATATTTTAAGTTGTCAAATTAATCTTTGCCGTCTTATTTTGCGTGTATTTAGGCGTAACCGCGATAGATGGCGACTAAATTTATATTGAAAACAAGCATTGGACTAATTTGACAGGACTAAATTTCTTACATCCTTTTCTTATGTTCTTTGTTAGAAAGAGATATAGTGACATTAAAATTAGTTTAGTTGTGAACAACAGAATCAGGGCCAGTGAGATTAAAATTAGTTTAGTTGTGAACAACAGAATCAGGGCCAATCACATCCAACGGAAAAAATATTATGGCCGTCTTTATTAGATTTTTTTGTCTTTTTGTCAATGGTTTTTTTCAATGTTATTTGCCGTTTTTAAGACATAAGTTAAAATATCTTCTAGTAATATCTACTAATTTACGAATCTAGACGAATTAATTGAGCAAAATTACTGGGTGGATTAGGTTAACTATATTAGGTATATTCTAAAATTATGTGCTGAATTTAATTATATGTAGGTATGGGTCTATAGTAATAGGTAAGTAACTTCACCACTTGTACGGTACCAGCACTGTATACTTATCACTTGTAAAGTTACATCAAAACTTCCAGCTGCAAGTCTTCATTTCAGTAACTTTAGTTGAAATTTCATCCTACAACTTGGTCCTTTACACCTTGTAACTTAGATGTGAGTTGACTGTGTTATTGCCATCACGCTGGTTGGCAGGTTGCGCGATCATTGGATCGTCTGGAATCTGTGTCTAACTTTGCGGAGTTCGTGCGAGCGTTCACGGAATTTGGAGGAGGCATGGTGGAGCTAGCGAGGCTTACGGCGGAGAGGAGAGCAGACCTTCGTGACGAGAGAAGAAGAGCGCAAGTAGCGGCTGCCAGAAATGTTCTCGAACGTTCCACCCTCATGCTACTCACTTCATCCAAGGTAAAACTTTCGACCTGCCTTTCTTATTTAAATTAACCTAGCTACCCACAGTTCCATTACATATTCACAAAAAAATACTACGGATGCTTTTAATAAACCTACGAGTCGGTACCTACCTGACTACACTGTAAATGCAATTTTCATTAAAAAGTGAAGCAACTAAACCGTGAAGTAATGTATAAAGGTTGTTATAATTCTCTCGTAAATATGCACACACTTAAGGGACCGTCCATTAATCACGTGAGGTTTTTAGACCACTTTTTGCCCCCCTCCCCCAATGTGATATATGGTGAGGTATTAGGCTACCCCTCCCCCCGCCCCTACCCCGCCCTACCACAGAACGTCGGTAGAAACACAGACCCCTGAAGTGAGTTCCACACCTTTGGTAAGCAAGTGCAATTTTCGATTTTATTGCGTGATGGAATTGCGTGGGCGCATCAAAAAAAATACACGTGATATGCCTCAAGACCCGCTCCCCCCTTATCGTGATTAATCGTGATATTATCCGAACCCCCTATTCGGGACTCACGTGATTAATGGACGACCCCTAACTAAAAGCCCCGGTGAAAATTTGCAAAACACAAACAACTTTATTACAACTACAAACCTATACGCACCAACTGAATTGTAACCCTCCATAAATTTTCAATCAAGAGTGCCAATATAAATTAAATAGCTTGACCGACTTAAGGATTAACACCGATGGATCGCAATAAATTTTCAATCCCAGTTTCCCTTGGCTCGCGTAAATTAGTCCTGTCGCCTGGTCTCCCTTTTTCCTATCAATTATGTAGCCAGTCCCTGACCACAATACGTTGTTTGTGACATTACGGCTTACGAGTGGTAATATCCAATTTAACTTTTTAATCATTTACTTGCATACCCATTGCATACCTATACGAGATTTATTACTCCAGCATAACGGCATTTACCAGTTACAACATTTTTTTATGAATGAAGCAACCGACGGACGCTGAATCCCTATATCATCAGTGTAGAGTTGGCAAGAACAACTTAGTGCAACTTTTATTGTTGTGGGATTGTAGAAATTAAACATTTTAAGTGTTTGTGCCTCAGAGGCGTAAAGTTTGCGGTTACCGTTTTGCAGAAAACGACGCAACAATCTCGCCTGGTGTTCCGCTTTGCAATGTGAACAAAAACGCTTGCGCCCGACGTAATCCAGTTAATGGCCTGATTTATTGTAGTGTGTATCCAACGCTACCCGCTTTTGTTGATGCTGTTATCTTTAGACCGTTCATTTATGTATGGAAATACATTCTAGAAAGGTTGGCTATGTGGTCTGTCTACCTTGAGAAAGATGAAAAAGAGGCGTTATATATACCTTTAGGGGATAAGGTTCTTAAGTTCAGTTATTTGCATGGATAAAAACCCTAACACGCGTTCTAACATATGCGTGCTTATACCATTCATCCGATTGCGATGAAACTTTGTTGTGCACAGGCCAAGTAAGGCTTCTCACATAGAAAAAATGGTGTTGCAAAGCATGCTGGGCAATAGCTATATGTACAAAAGTGTCGTGGTATCAATGTTCGGCAACTGTGTGTGACAGTGTGAACAATCGTCATGAAGCGGCCGGCAGCAAAGCCTGCAATCTGTCAGCGCTTCCGGACGCGCGTTCTCTACCCGCGCCAGCGCTACCAATGCCACCCTCCAGCCCCACATGACACATTTTACAAAACGTTTCATTTTTCAACCTTCCTTTTTAGATGACATTGATAAAATACGTTGAAATACCTACCTACCATTACCGACGTTGTTCTTTGTGTGTTTTTCCAATCTAACTTCTATTTGATTCAAATAAAATGGTACAAATACACAGTTCGTCTGCAGGCAGTGTTCGTATTTGATAGAAAATTTACTTATTTCTTGATGTATTCGTTCAAGTTTTGTGTAATCTCGTTTCAATTCCGTTGTTTAAGGAAGATGATTTTGGCATTGGAGACATTTGAGGTAAAGCTAGATTAAGAGTAGCTATTGAGGATAAAATGAAGATATCGTTACGGAGCTAAACCAAATATCTTATAGGGCCCACGCACTATGCGGCTAACCGGAATGCGGTCAGCCGTCCGGTAGGCAGACCGCAATCAAAAATATGTACGAAAACATCGTTTTTAATCGCACATTTATTTTAATTGAAATAAATTATACTAAAAATATGAAACGAATAATAATTAAAGATGGAAACTGTATATACTTACCTACTACTGAAGTATTCAAGTAGTGCGCACTATTATACTCTGTGCTATTATTGTGATGACTCTATCGGGTTCTATATCTTTATTTCGTCATATCTATATGACGAATGAATTTTAATGGCTTTTAAACCAACGTCACATAAAATACTCCAATGTATCTTCCGAAAGAATGCTAATACCACCTAATGCGTCCCCCCATCCCTCCTTTTGTTTTGCTATTGTCGTAAAAAAATCATTAAAGTTAAATTATGGTAATGAGTTGTATTTGATTATACGACCATCCGGGTCGTGAGGATTTTTAGGTGACGTAACTTAACTCATCTTTATTTAGGCCCGTTCTGCCCGATCAAACATATTAATATTTGCTACAATGGAAAGCTTAGATGGATGGACCCATTATTATAACGTAGCTGTCTAAATCTTAATGTCCTGTAATTAATAACATCACTATGATTAGGTACGTACCTTTCCATCAAAATACTGGGACAATGTCAACAATCCTTTCCTATTATCATAAGTCCCTATTTGTAGATACAAATAAATTAAATTGAATCTGTTTGTAATGTAAGAGAGAGAGAGAGAAAGAGTGTGCATTTAGTATGTGTTAGTTTACCCTACAGTGGTATATAACATCAATCATTGCAATATCATAAAATAATTGTATTTGTTTTTTTTTATTCTCATAAATGTTCGCTTAATCGTAGTTCAAATGTACGGGTTTTATGGTGATTTAGAATTGTAAAGTTTTGGGACATTCTTACTAAAGCACTTTTATTCAGTTTTGACCTTATTGTGGCAATTATGTACGATAAATAAATTTCTGCCCTACTTAAAAATACCAAAACACTCTCTACTATATAACAGAGAGGGTCACCTGAACAACTTTGATGCATCATCCTACATTATATATGTTCTAGAAAAGAGTATAAACAGCTTTGAATTTTTGAATTCGGCAATATAGTTGAACCTTCAAATTCAATATATGCTATAAGTTCAAAGTGGTGGAGATAACGTAAATCTTATTGTATTCAGACATGCATGCGGCACCCAAGCAGCGCGTCTGCGCGGGAGAACCGAGACACCGTGTTCTGTCAGATGAGACGAGCCATGGACCTCATACACTACGTCGTAAGGGACGGCCTCCCTGGACACGATGAACCTTCACATGAGGTTTGATGTTACTATTCATACTTATTCACTTATTGACAATCCTCCAAGATTCTTGCAATCCTCACAATGTGAGAAAAGTTTCATTAGACACCTCACTCACATCCCAGATTAAAATCAGCCTAAGAAGTAGCTCATTGTTTAAATAAACAAATCGCTATGAAACAATACAAGAGAAATAAAATAAATAAATATAAGAGTAAAATAAACACAGAGGTAACATAACATGGAAATTTGGGGGCGAACCACTCTACTTGTCTTTCGTTCTTCTTTGATGTCAGACGTCAAAGAAGGCCGTCATTTCGTCAAGTAAGGTTATACCTAATATTATTGTTTTAAGATTTGTGTTTGGCCTGTGGTTGTCATTAGAGAAACTTTTACAAATATATTCACTGACAAATGGTGTGATCATGCGGATAGATTGGAGTGGGATCCTCTGAATTATGTAGACACGTGACAAATGTTATAAATTATTCGGGGACACAAGAGAGTAATATAAATAAAATACAAAATGGTGCTATTGGTGCCGATTCTGTTGTAAATCGCACTAAACTAATTTTAGTCACATCTCATCTCTTTCTTACGAACATTATTGAAAAAGGATAGAACATATTTTAAGTTGTCAAATTAATCTTTGCCGTCTTATTTTGCGTGTATTTAGGCGTAACCGCGATAGATGGCGACTAAAATTATATTGAAAACAAGCATTGGACTAATTTGACAGGACTAAATTTCTTACATCCTTTTCTTATGTTCTTTGTTAGAAAGAGACATAGTGACATTAAAATTAGTTTAGTTGTGAACAACAGAATCAGGGCCATTGCCGATCAACGGCAAGGAAGTGTTTTCTTTGTTTTGTCTTAATTTAATTAATGTTTAACTTTTACTCATCGAAGCCAAGATTTTTTTTGACGGATAAGAAGAGAGATTTTATTCTCATAATGATAACTTTACGTAGTTTGGCTACAACTGGCGGTACTAGGTACTTTACATTACGCTACTTAATTATTTTGAAAACCTTTTTTGATAAGGAACAAAATAGAGTTAGGACTCTATTTTGAATTAGGATTCAAAAGTTTTATATTTCAGCACACACAAGTTGTTGACTCTCAAAAAAGTTTTAGCGATTCCCATTGAATTTGATCATCATAAGGATAAAGGATCAAGCTAGTATCCAGGTGCCCCCGCTCATAGATAACAGCAGTACCTACTCCATATGATGCCGGACTTGCGACTTGTAAAGTTGCAGCCTTTGCACTCCAAGCTTTTTGGATGCCAACTTAACCTTGTCTTCTAAGTGACTTCGCAACAAGACGTAGTTAGAAACGTCGACACCAAAGATCCCGATGCTTTTACTGATGTTAAGGACGTGTTCTGGAATTGCGGAGTCATAGTCCATGGGGTTTTCTTAGCGGTGAACGCGCAGGCTTGAATCTTAGTGTTGTTAAAATGGACTAGGTTTAGTCGACCCCAATCGGAAACACTAGTTAGTGTACTCTCGTACGATCGTTTATGTACGATCTCAGTATAAAGTTTTCCTATAACGTTTTAATTTTGATGAAAATAATTTTCCAAATGGAGTTACGTAGTTTCACAACCCTGGTTGTGTTTAACTACATGGCTCATGTTTAAATCCTCACCATTATGTCGGACGGGGACAAATGCAAACGAGACGTACTCTGTCTACTGCCTAGAGACAATAGAACAACAATGCAACGTGAGCTCTACGCTTTTGTGGGTATATGAAATTAATAGATAATAATGTATGGTCATGTGTATGGTGTGTTTACAATGTTGGTTTTTCAAAAGCTCATTGACGGTAAAAACAGCTACTTAGGTAGGACAGCACATTATCACCAACTCAGAAAGATCACAAAATATAGGTGTGGAAATTGAGAAATGCCACAACCCGTTCACTGATGTGTGAGCAGTGTCGCGCCTGGCTGTGATAACGTCAAATTCAATTGAAATCTAAATGACATCTTGTGTGCGTGTGACTCCTGCCAGTTCTCTCCGTGCGTGCTTATGTAGTATGGCAGACTGATGCCAGGAATATTTTCCCCAAATGTAGAAATGAGTGGAGAGATTATTCTTATTATGTATGTACCTACTTACATTTTATACAAATTGATAATATCTTAGAGGATTAGAAGTCACATATTCTGAATCTGTTCCTAAAAATATTGAAAAAAGTGGTCACCATATAAAATTCTTCGCTAGGTCGATGTAGTATTTGAATCTACGAATTTTTGAGTTATTATTTTTCTGGTTTAGGACATAGGTACTTTTCATCCCGGATGTGGAGTCGAAAGGGCGGGGAATAACCTAGTAGGTACCTACCTACCTATATAATAAAATCTGAAAATTTAATTATGAGGTTTTTAGAATGAAATGAATCACAGTTTAAAACCATAACGTGCGACTCTTATGCTCTTATATTAATAACTATTTTTTATTATTTCTCATAGTCGAGATAGGTTTCATACTTGTAAAGGTTTTGAGCTGTATCCAGAATTGTAAAACTAGGTGTGAGCATTGGCCACGTAATCTAAACATTTTAGTTAATAATATAATTACATCAAGGTTCGAATATCGTTCCAGTAAATACCTCATATGCTTACATGTATAGTATAGGGTGTATTACTACATTAGACACTTCAAAGGCTTCCGCGGCTCACGTCACACCGGAAGTACGAATACTTACATTACATACAAACTGTTGAAGGGGAGCCTAAGTGTCGGTGAGCTGAACTATCGATGAATTTTCTATGATGAAGTCAGTTTGAAACTGAGTACTTATGTAGATGTAGATTAAAACAATGGTAACCTAACAGGGACAAAGTTCGTCTTGAATATTATCAATACTTACATGTATCTATATTAAATATGTATTTACAAAAGAAATAGGTTATCTGGTTTCCAAGTGCTGTATGCTTTATTTGAAATCAAATAACCGTGGGCCGTGTGTGAAGAATTTCCTACGATATTATTATTATATGTGGGTCTAACTACATAATAAACCATTAAAACCTAGCATGGTCTATTGTCGATATTCTCGATAGACGTTTATTTCCGTTCTATAATAGATATAAAAAAGGTACGATAATTTGTCGATGTTCGTTCTCGTAATATATAAAAAAACTTTTTCTTAATCAGCATATCTTTTGTAGAGGAAAGTTTGATGGGCGCCATTTAAAAAATATATGTACATACAGTAAGCGGCCGTATCATCCAATAGACATTGGAAATCCGATGTAAAATAAATTGCCTTCCATTGTATCAAAATAATAAAATACTTAGATATTATCGACAAACATCGGATGGGTTTTCTTGAGTCTCTACACGATAGAGATCACCTCGCTATCTCGATGGGCAGCCCAGCCACCCCACAAGTCTGTATGGTAATACTACATAATTATATGTACACTATACAGTAATAGCTTCCTTTACCCAATAGGTTATCCATTCTTAAACTAAATAGAACAGACTAGTCTTTTATCATTATATCTTGTACATAAATGAGGTTTTAATAATGATAAGTACTTTTAACTGAAAATAACAACAGAAAGGATTCATTAGGTAAGTCGACAGTAGATGATAAAGTACCTAAATACAAATATGTATGATTGTAGGCCTACCTAATATCATATGTCTGTCCTATCTTTATTTCTAACTTTACCACAACCCACACGTTGTCTCACAATGTTTCATTTCAGTTATCAGTTTCATCTCTTCTATATTCACAGTGCATAAACGACTTTTATTTCTTTTCTTGTAGTTGAGACCATTCTCGGATAGTCATGAGCAGGTATACATTAATAAAACGCAGGTAGAAGAGTGCCTTTAATTTTTTCTACATAAACCTACTTACTTTAAACTTTAATATCGCACTAGATTAAATATTATAAGTATTTATGCTTCATTGCGATACATTATAAACGCCTGTTTAGAACAGTCCTCGCTTACTCATAGAATACGTTGTCACATATTTGCCTCCATGTTATCTCTCAAAAGTCAGTTCCAAGATGTTGGTCGACGCAAATCGAACAAGATCTTCAAGAAATTCGATTTCGAACGAGTTACGTTGAGGATGTTTTTATAACATATGCGCCTTTAATATATAGTAAGCACCAGTAGGCATTTGTACATACTTACCAATACTTATGAAGTAGCATTAGTTATCATTACCGTATACAATATTTTGATTCCAAAATTTCTCACAATATTCTGCTACCAATCACGCTCTTTATTGCATAGGATTCTAGCTTGGCTAAGCTTTATGCTAAGTAATTACGTTATTAAGTATTTTAACAAGTATGATACCTACGTGGGGCCTACTGAAAGTATCTGGACCTCGCCACTTCTAATGAAAATAATTAAAACATGCGATATTTGAAAAAAACTCTATGAGCTATTATTACTACGTATAGAGAAGCTATCATAAGCAAAGGTTACGTCCCATTTTTTTAGAGTCAACTAAAATTATCATTAGCGCTGAAACAGTAATAATTTAGTCGTCTAAGCAGACAGTAGAAACACGTAACGCTATCAGAACGCTTTTAGGAGTATTTTTCTCGCAAACATCGTGATTTTCACGGCGCTTACTCGTTTCGTTCATCGTTCTACAAAATATATAAAAAACGTTCGTAATGCTCTACAAAAAGTGTGTTCGGATGGCCTCACTTGAACGGAACATAGTTGTGATGTGTGGCGTCTTCTCTATACGTAGTAATAATAGTTCAAAGACTGCTCTGAGTAAGTTACGTTTTAGTTTGCGTGATTGACATATTTTTTTTAAAATATGTTTTAAATTTTTGAACCTAAAGTAAAGCTATTCGCTTCAAGATTTCTTTGCGAATTTCGCTACACTAGAGAGGAGAGTTACCTGGGACTTTAATTGGCATTTGGCGATAAATCCCCATCGTAGCTCTGTGTATTCGTGGTTCAGTTTTAGACGAAGAAGACAAATGACTAGCGACTCCGGCCACTGAAACTAATATTGATACCATCCAAGAACTGATGTGTCTTCAATAAATTCACTACAATATAAGGCATTAGTAACCAACCTACAAGGTTCGCGCGTCCTCACCACGACGACGCGTTTGCAATTCCGCTTTGTTAACGAATGAGTAAGTATTAAAGTCCTCAAATGATGATGCATCTGTGTGCAAAGCTTGCACCTTTCGATTTATTTTTATTTCCGAAAATCTAAGATAGAAGCACCCGATTTACAATCCAAGAAGCAGGGGTGAATGTCTAAGAGGCCATTGAAGAGGTCCCTAAGGACAATTGGACCAACAGCTTTTCCTTTGGGTTGAATGGGAATATACCTTGAAATCAATAAATGTAAACATAAATATATGGTCTTATTATTGAGAATACAGAAACTTTCAGTACGACCTAAGTTAAACACTTAAGGCGCTAGTAATGTTAGTTATTCTGTGCCTAAGGTGTTAGTTATCGGTGCGTAAATTAAGTAGGTAAGTATAATGTATATAATAAATAGTTACCTACTGTCATAAACTAAGTACTACGTACGTAACTACCACCATTCTACCTTAGAATTTTGTCGTATTATTAGGTATTATTCTAGCAAGCTCAGTATAAATATCTATCTCTACTTCTTCTCTACTTCTTATTAGTCACAAAGCATTTTCACTCCTACTTAAAACACCTTTTCATTTGTCTTCTATCCGCATCAGGTACTTACTTCACAATTTTAAATTTTTATGTAGGTATAAGTACTAAGTAAGACACATTAGGTATTATCATGGCTGAATAAGAATTTACGTACTTATTATAATATTAAAATTCACTGCTATCCTCCGCAAGGATTTTGTATACTACGTAACGTAACGTACGTTACGTAATATAAAAATTCCTTGATCCTCCGTTACTTATCCGTGCGTAATAAGTATTCAAATTCAATTTCAAAAATCGTTTATTCAATTTAGGCCCTAATAAGGCACTTACGAATGTTACAATTGATCCTACCACCGGTTAAAACACACTGGTATTCTTCTACGCTAGAGCGAGCCGAGCCGCCCTGCGCGTCTTCGATCCCGGCGCGGCGGCGGCATTCGTAAGGCTAGACTCATTGTAAATCCACACTTGACGCCGCGAGGGATGACGCGCAGAGCGGCCCGGCTCGTGCTCGGCTCGCCTAGCGTAGATGCACCTTACATTACTGTATTCACACATCATCATTAGGTAGGTATTGAAAATACCTAAAATATAGTAGGTATAAGATGAGATTATGCAGATGGCGTATTAACTTTTGTAATTGTCCCAATGGTGTCAACTGCCGTGTTTAAACTTTACAAACAGGCAGCGCAATGGGAGGCAGGGACAGCGTTAGGTGCCCTCAGGGGGTTGACGGGACAGGTGCGAGCTGCGCGAGCCAGGGGCGGCGCCGACGTCGCTCGGAGACGGTCGCTCGCCTCCACGCTGCGAGCTCTAGTCGAGCGCACCCACGACTTCACCGATTCCGCCTACACCTCGCATGAACATCGACAAAGAATACTCTCACTCGCCGAGAGAATAGCTTACGAGCTCGAGAGGCTGGTCGCTGTCGCCGTGTCCGTGGTGAGCTAAACGAAATAACACTCCTGTACTATATAGACAGACAAAAAATATGTGAAGTATCTAATTCTGTAAACCGGCTTTTGGAATACATAAACTATGTCAGGAAGGGCAAGGTGCGACCGGTGGTGGAGCTGCACTTGAAAGCGCGTGTACGGGCGCGACGAGCGCGGCGTCCGAACTGGAGCGTGCGCTGGTGGTGGCGGCGCGCGACCAGGCGCGAGACCTGGCGCCTCTCGCCGATGAGGCGAAGAGACTCGCCTCCGATCTCGCGCACATAGGTAACCAACGACGGAAAATAGGTACAGCGGTGGTAACATAAGGAGCAAATGCTTTTGTGTAATGGTCTATGTTTTTTTTAAGTAAGATGTACATCTACCTACCGGTTACGTACAGCACCATTACACAAAGTGTCTTTGCTCCCTATAAGTCACCATACCTAGCGAAAATAGTCAATTTGTAATATTGTCTCTTTCAAAATTATATACCTAATTGATTTTTTTTCAACAGCAAGTTCCTGTGGTGAGAGAGAATCTGAGAGACTGCACAGTATAGCCAGCCGGCTCCAC
>OX596245.1:11225919-11303068 GCA_951394255.1 Polyploca ridens | reverse complement strand
GTGTATAACGTGTGATCGGTAGCAAATATTGCAGAATTCTAGCTTGCAGTGTGCACAATAGTGAATTCGAAACGCAGAACTTTAGAACTATCTCTGTGGAATCGGCGCCTAAGTATTGCATCGTTAACTATTGTTTTATTTGTTGTGTTTTTCTGCTCATATATCTGTTTATTGAAACGAACCGGATAAAAGGCAATTAAATAAAAAATCACCGAATGGAATATTAATATTTAACTCCTAAAAAGACAAACTCTATCCTATAGATATTCCGTGGTCCATAACAATCTATGTTCAATTCTGTTAGTGCACGGAGCAGCGCACCAATTTATGACGTATAACACACCACTGACATTTATTACTTAATCCCAAAGCCTATTCAGTATTCTCACACAATTTACTTTACTGCCTTGTAAATAGGATTACAGCACAATTCCCCTAAATCTCTCTGCATTGACACTTTAGTGTGTAATTAAGCTGTAAATAATTTAGATTGACAGAAACAAATGTTATTTGCATGCGTCGCAGGCCAATTGTAAAACGCTGCCTATTTACAAACTGCCTTACAGACGCTCAGGCCGATCGTTAATACATAAATTTAGCAACGTGCCTCTTTATACTTTCATCATCATGTTAAAGTTTATTACCCTGAACCGTACCGTTACCGTGATTAGGGAACCGTATTGTTCTAGGTTTTGGACATTTTGCTATTATTATAACTTATAGGTGGGGCATGGCGTCAACCTCACTCCATCAACCCATAAGAAATAAATACCAGGTCCAATCAACTGTGGAAATAACGCAAGATTCGAGGAATCTCATTCCAACCCCGCTGGTCCGCAATAGGAGCGTCCGACTGTATTGTAGCGTGGCCGACTCGAGGATATGAGGACGAACGCATCGTCTAATAGTTTTGTCGTCTTGTATCTAACTTCTTTTAACTCTCTTCATTCAAATGTATTGGGTACCCATAGGGGCGAAAGAATGATCATATTTCTCAGCAAGATGATAAATATATGTTTGGTGGTAGAGTCAACTGTAGCGTTCATAAGTACCTTATCAGGCCTAAACTGAATTAATGAGTTTTTGATTTGATTTGAGAAATAATTAAACTATGTTTGTAAAAACAGTATACATAGTTATTTTCTGTCACCTCACTATATCTGTGTGATCGAGGAGCTGGATTGTTCACGTGATAATAAATGAAGTCGGTTTCGTTTGGCGAGCTTCTACATCTACATACTTAATTTGTTCAGTAGCTCTTCTCTACTTTATGGTCTTGATGGAGCTCGACGTTTCTGATGTACCAGTGCATGCAGTCACAGTTTCCTTCAAAACATTATTCTGTAAGTGTTGGGTGGTCAAAATATAATATTACTCTATTTGGTGCAGCGCCATATCCATAGTCCATCCATACTGGGACTTGTTTGTATAATGGTTTGTAGAGTCTTTTCCAAAATTACATCCAATACATTATTTTATATCGTAGTTCTCATTGATTGTTTTTGTATTGACTTCCTTTTCAGCGTAGCTTCGACCATGGCCAGATAGTAAGCTGTATTTTCATATGAAAGGCAGATTTGGGGCCTTGTGATACACCAGATATTATTTCCTTTAATTCAGGCGTGGTTTTGCCTTATTCTAAATACTCTATTTGAAACAGTAGATTCAAAGATATCATCGACCTGTTTTCCAGACCTTCATGCCAGATTTTGTCAAAAGCCTGTGTCACAGTCAAAAATAAAGTAGGGTTCACTTTTTTATCATCAAGAGTAGTTCAATAATAGTTAAATTTTGTGTATTTTTTTGTATTCAACAATTCCCTCCTTATTTGAAGTTTTAACCTCTTTCAATCAAAAGGTTGCCTGGTAGAGAACACTTTTAGTGATAAGGCCGCCTATTGTGACATTCACATTGTAAGTTAAGTTGTGTATTACTACTTCAGTCATGTAGTGTAATAACGGCGTAACAATAATGTTATGTACTATCTATCTATTAACATGCTTCATTTTACATGCTATAGAACCCTACATAATGTGGCCTGACGTACCTACACTTCATCGGATTTATTAAAGTAATAATTTTATTATAAAAATACAGGTGGATTTTATTATACGTACGAAAAAGACAGCCAAATTTTCGAATGTTAATCGTCCACTATAAATAAACAGAGATGCGACTTATTTTAGGATACAAGTATCTGAAATACAGATACAAGATACGTATTTTCATCTTGTAACTAAAATACTTTTTTAAAATTAATGTTGTATCTTGTATTTAAATACATTTTGTCTGGTATCTTAGTATTTTGTAAATATTATGTTTGCTAAAATACTTTTAGTAATAGTTATACCGGGTGATTTTGAATTACTTGGCTATTTTTTTTCCCTCGGATCAGAATCACTAATAGAACACATCCGTGCAAAAAAAAGAACCTTTTTTTTTCCATAATTTTGTCGTAAGAATATCCTAAATACTCCACATTGCTGGATAACGTTAACAAGTAGATGACCTTGAACTTCAGCTGGTAGACGTCACCGGAAGATTGAAATATGCTGCGGAAATACATGAATACTTTCGTAACGCGCACTAGGTGAAAATTGTGTTTAATACCTACTAAAATTTCACCATATTATTTTTCTATTTTCCATTCACAAAATTAAGTAATATCAATAATAAACTCTTCATAATGTTGTTTACATTTCGAGTATTTTGATTAATAAAAACTTTCATTGAATCGAATCTGTCATTCATTAAAATCTTCTAATAAATTCTATTTTTAATTTTCACTAAGGAGGAAACTTATCTTTCAATAATTATTAACAATACATTAGGCAGCCCGCACGCATCATACAATCGCTGGCCGACTTTATGTCGGAAAGAGAAGAAAACTTGAATGTCAGCTTTGTTAGCAGAAAACAGGATAGCTTTTTAAATCGTTTGATTTGGTTAATAACCCTTAAACGAACCTATCCTAGAAATAAACTCAAAAATTGCCTATTTCGCTAAAAAGGTCTGATGTCAGTCGGTGGATCCAATTTTATAAGAGAATAAATTCTTTCGATTTGAGAGATTTAAATGTTCTTCGCATTTGAATTCCTTACTACCAAAGCAAACGTCCTACAAAACCGCCCTAAAGGCCTCAAGTCGGACTGAGAGAGATTCAAATGTTCTTCTCATTTGAATTCCTTACTACTAATGCACTCGTTTTACAAAGCCACTCTAAAGGCCTCAAGTCGTATTGAGAGACATTCAAATGTTCTTCTCATTTGAATTCCTTACTAACAAAGCACTCGTCTTATAAAGCCGCTCTAAAGGCCTCAAATCGGAATCAAAATCAAAATCAAAAAGTCATTTATTCAGTTTAGGCCCTAGTAAGGCACTTATGAACGTTATATTGGTACATACAGTTGAATTTACCACCGGTTCGGAATGACAATTGGAGTACCGATTGTCTGACGTGTGGAAGCGTCCTTATACGAAACCTCTCTTCTCTTCTCTGTTAATTTCAACAAAGAATCAAAAAAAAATTGCAGCGTGTGCATCTGTTACGGCGTGTTTAGGTGTGCGTTCAGCTTAATACTTCATGTCAACCTATTTGAAATAATTTCTGATTATGGAAAAAAATATTTTGAGTTGCGCACGCAGGTATTCTCTGGTTACTGGTTGCTAGGCCAACGTTTTAGAAGATCAACAGTCGTTTCTGGGTGATACAAGATATTTTTAAATTTAATTGAATAATTATGGAACTCTCTGGAGTACACTATCAGTTTGATCAATGGAGGGCTTCTGCCTCACACAAGATGCCGCGCGGCGCCCGCCACCCCACCCAACTGTGCGCTCTGTGGTTGCAGATCACTGGAAGTGTATTATTTAAAACCAAATAATAAGTGGTCAATAAACTGCAATATTCAGTTCAATGTGATTTTAAATTAGCCTTAAGTTGGCCCTAAAGTTTTAAAGTGTTACAACGATGCATATGTTAGAATTGTGATACGATTAGTATGTTTGTAATTGAGTTAATAAAAAAAGTGAGTTACCGTATTTTTGTGGCTTCATTTTATAAATTTTAAACGGTTAAGAATACCTAGAGTTATGTATAGGATATTTAATTTGGATCGTGTTTTCGCATACATAGGCAGTATCTAACATTCTCGGTTGTTGACAGCTATGTGACGTAGTGCATTGGCGCGCGGTACGACCAACGATTTCGGTAATTTTGAGAAAACTTTGGATCGTCATAACTTAATTTTTTTCTATAAAAATTATATCTAAAAATAAAACATGTATTTTTTATTATTATTAACGAGTCGACTCCTTTAAAATAGCTAAGTAATTCAAAATCACCCTGTATATGTATTTATTCACATATATATTCTATGGTGACAAGTAAAGATAACAACTTAATGAGCTTAAGTGCTTATCTTACAATAAAAAAAAAGCAAATAGGTAAGTATAACACTTGCCAAGTTCTGCCCCTGTGGAGCGACTCTTCTCTTTTGGGGGATGATTCTCTGATCTTATGATTATCATCATAGGATCGTCATCAAAGAAAAATTAGTGATAAAATGTTTGAAGAACTGATTTTACTTGAGTCTCAATTAAAACCTTAAAAATATAATATTTTATCTTGTCACATTTTATATTGTTTTCTTACAAAAGTATTTTATCTTTAAAAAGTATTTGAAAGATACGTATTTTGTATCTAGTATTTCAGATACCATTCCAGAAAGCTATTTGTATCTGGTATCTGAAATATTTAATTTGAAAGTATCTTGCATTTTGTATTCCAGATACTTTGTATATAGTATCTTGTACATCACAGCCTAGGCGTATTGTAATCGACCTGAAGGGCAGCCAGGGTTCAGTCCTACTTAATTAAACGCGCTTTACCTATAAATCGAATCCTACAATTGGCCGGCGACAATGTAGTGACTACTCACTCACGTGTACTCACAATATTATTATACTAAAGTACATAAACAAATTTGATTTAAGAATGACTCATGACGTATTCTTTGATTTTCAGAAAATAAACATATTTATAGAGGATTTTAAAAATTGTCCAACGACGTTGAGTTTTTTTTTATTAACATCGCATAATATTATAATTTAAATAATGTGCGCACTAAAAATAGCAGAATTAGGTTGTTAAAATCATGCTATGATTCCTGGGTACTAAAAATATCAAAAATGCGTTAAGTTTAATCTTATCTTAGTATGGAATGGATGTTTTTGGACAAATCCTACCATAATTTCTGAGCATCACCAAACACCACTAGAATCGATTAACTTAGGTCTCTCTCGCTATGTACTCTAATCTTGATAAGAATCGTATTAGCCTTCAGCCAATCAGATTAGTACGTCCTCTAAATACGAAGCACTCTCGTCACAGACCTCTTCTCTTCCGCCCATCGGGTTATCCCGTGGTGCGTATTTTTCGATCAGCACTCCCCAACAACTGCCCAAACTGAGGTTCGAACCTCCTTTGAGTTGCCCTTGAGACTTGCCCCTTCACTGGATGAGCGCCCTACGCGCTCGCCCTCTCTCGCCCAGTGACCCTGTAAGGAAAGGTTGTCTAGACCAAAAGGAATTGGCAAGTGAAAAAAAATTGTGTTAGCCGAACATATTTGGTTCATCCACAAGAAAAAGAAGATTAGATTAGAAATAAATATAAGACGGCCACGTAACATCATTTATTGATACTAAAAATAAGATTGGACAAAACCACAAACCCCAGAGGGAACACGGGACTATGTCATTACAAACATCGACGCGTGTCTATTTTATTACTACCTACGCATCGATACTATTCTCTCAATTATGATGTGGGCTAATCTAGGATTTACCACTCACATACATAGTACCCATACATACTATACATGCTTTATTTATGATTCACTATGTAGATAGGAAGCGTTCGTAAAGATAGATCCACTTATTCTGGAGGATAGGAGAGGATTAGGGTACATCATCTCATCAGAGACGACACGTTTAGTGCTCGCTTTCACTATATACAGTTGTAGAGTAGTTAAATATAGGTACAATAATATTCTCAAAAGATACACTTCAGTTTTAAGTGCAGTTCTAGTGGTCCATTTAGAATGTTTTGTTTATAAATAAATCAAATACCTAATCTCCGGGAAATCAAAGTGTAAAGCAGACATCAAAACTTTAGTTAACCTAAACTTAAACCTAGATGCATAAAAAGAAGCTTTTAAAATGATAAGTTATTCAAATACTGAGTTCCAAATAGATTATGCTCTACGTAGGTACGTGTATTATCACTGTAAATGTAGTAAGTCTATACTTAAAGCTCAAAACACAAAGCACGCACGTGAAAAAGTTATCATACTTTCAAAACACACATGTATTTTTAATGACCATGTTATTAAAAAGGAATTAAACAAAAACATATATATTTTTAATGATCATGTCAATAAAAAAAATTAAATACTAGGCTTGGATATCTTGAACTTTACGACGGATGCATCGTTATATTATTTACGTTATACACGTTGTACTATTTTTACTCGAAAGGCCAGTATTTTTGTATCTAATCAATTTCAGCTTTTACGTTTCCAGCTAATCTATGACAATAAACAGGTTAAAATATCAATCTAGATGTGCCGAAACAAATCCAATCATGAGCGTGTTTGTATTACACACTATTGAGTCTTATTTCCTAATCTGTGACATCACTCACGTACCTAATAATACTTTGTGTAGATATGTTAAATTGAGTTGAGCTCTCTGAAATCAAAGTAGTGAAATAAGTACCCTCCTGTTAAAACGCACATAGGGATACTTACTGAAAAATGTAAACCACATATGCACCCGTCAATTCACTGATCCTCATTTACCAGCAAGACCTCGTTTTCACGCCAAAGGTAATTAACTACGTAGGTACACATGATATTATATTCAACGTGATAGAATAATTAAGGGGGAAACTTTGACACGTACTTTGATGTCAGCTTATACCTTCATCTCTACAACTTGCTTAAGTATTACAGCGCCATTCACCGACACTATGATAGACTCTAATCTTCCTAGTTAAGATAAACCTCAGATGAATCCTACCAGCTATCAAAATAAATTGCCCAACTGAAGATGGTAATTTAATGGTACCATATTATACATTTACTTTAACAATAGTTGCAATTTATTGTTCCGATTGAAAGAAAGCAAATACATTTATTTCGAGATACACACAACATTCCAGAATTATAGCTACACAACAAACAAAAAAAGTAAAGAATGAAAACATTAATATTGTGTGATGTCGAAAAAGGATTACGATTCAGTATTACTCCAAGGTGTGGTAAATACCTCGGAACTAATTTCCAGTCGAACCCTTCTCGACATCACGAATATTCACGAATATTGACGTTACATTTACGTTTAGATCTCCTATTGCTGTGTAGTTATCCTATTCTTAACAGGGTTAAACGTTCGCTCGTAGCTACAAAGAGAATATCATTTTCGAATTTCACAATAAGATTACCAACATCAATCATCCAATCATTCTCGTTGAAACGAGTCAAGCTGTGTTGCCTCTAAAAATAAATTAAAATCTAATTAGGGATTTCAAGTTTGAAACGTTTGTGTAAGTACTTCATTAAGACCGCTCAGCGCGTAATTTCCAATTTGGACATCAGCGCATCATTTATTTGAGTAGCGTATCTTCGTTTCTGCTTCGTTTGCCGAATTGTAATGTGACGCTGTAAATTAGTGCCAGTTTTTGTTCGTAATTTTGAATGTTTATGTTTGTGTGTGGAGTTACATAGGTATAGTAATAATAGCTAGCATCCATCAGTGGGTATTTAAGTTAACAATTAGGTATTCGGAAGGTATACTTTTATATCTGACGCGTAATGACCATGCCACAGGTGTTTAAATCAATAATGTATGTGTAGGTAATAAAGGGCAGAGGTTGAAATAGTTTAACCTCATTGATAGGTAAAATTCAATAAATAAAACTTTTAAAAGATTTTTAAAAATTGGGACTTCCTACTAATATACAAGGAGCTTATCTTCGCTGAAGTTAAAGTAGTTATGTGTGTATGTTATGTTTTTATACTAACGAACCGATTATGGTGAAAAATTGCTATAGCAGTAGCTTAAACCTCGTAGATAAACATTGGCAAATTTATCCGGGAAATTGGGAGCGACGACCAAATACTCTTAATTCGATGTGTATGTAATGTGCATGTTTCTTACTCAATTACCCTGTAATGTGGTGAATCATACTCTAAAATAAAATAAAGGATAGGTCTGTGCTTTTTAACATTCGTTCAGACGGGAACGCTTGTAAAACCGGGGGCGGTAACTAGTCTATAGTAATAAATACATCTATTTGTGAATTGAAGTATGTCCCTACTCATATGTGGAACGCGGAGGTAAGTTTATCGTAGTGATGTCATCGCTTTTCCGTTGTGTTGATCAAATGAACCGCCTGCGCCAACTGTGTTTATGAAAAGGACATCGATTCTACTCTATTACATAGCCTATAACTGTTAGTTTACATACAAACTTTCTTTGTACATTATTAATACCGCATAATACTGATCTACCGGAGAGAAAGACCAATACTTATTTGGTACACAGGTACTGAGCATACAACTACGTATTACAGTAGAATAGGGCATACACTTGTATAGGTAAATGAATAATCATTGAAAGATCTATACATTGATCTACAAAAACAATTTGTTGTAAGTATGGACTGTTCAGTGTCGCTCAATATCCACACAGGATGATTTTTCAATTGGTTGTCGATAGCTAAATCAAAATTAATCTTACCCCCTTATTCATAATGGCTTTTCAACTAAATCAATGTAATAGTGTGCCCCGTCTCACTCTTTCGATCACCAGATGTCAAGTGTCAGATAAAGACTTCGGAATTTAGCTAATCAACGTTTGATAACTTTGTTATGAATAAGAGGGTTAGTCTTTAGGCCCTTATGAAGGTCAAAGCTATACTGAAGTTACCATCGTACTAAACATGAACATGAACTTAAGATATTTAACACAATCGTAGCTGTACATTTATGTACATATAGTTTATCCGTAAAAAAAAACTAACTAAAAAGATTAGTAACCTCCAAAAAAGGGAAAGATGTGATATCTAGAGTCAGGGTAGTCTTTTCTCGGGGATTGCGTTCGTTCCTACAGTATTAATATTCAAAGATATAAAACAGAGGTCAATAAAAATAGTCTACTATATAAAGTGGCTCATTAGTCCCATTACTTTGTTGAATTGAGTAGCTATGTTGTAGTAGCTTCTCTCTGCCCTCACATGCTAAGTGACAATCTATAATATGAAAAAATAAATATGGAAACAAGAAATGTTTTTACATAATTTCAAAAGAGAAATTCACAAATGAAGTGCCCTGCCGAGTTTCGATATCTCGCCGGAGTCTTCTCAGTATAAGTGTATCAGTGGTAGAGTCAATTGTAACGTTCATTAAGTGCCTTATGAGAGCCTACATTGAATAAATGAGGTTTGAGTTTGAATAAAAGTGTATTTTTATGTACCTTTTTTATTCACATTCATTAAACCCTAACTAGTTAATCAATTGTTATTCTTTAAGTTTGCCGTACGTGTGACATTACGATCTCAATAGAATCCCTAAGTATTTCGTACATTTCTTCTTAGTTTTGAATTTAGCCATCGACTACCCATTTCAAAAAAGCCATTGTTTCCTAGAGTTAACCGTCGCATAATTTATAACAAAGATTATCCCTTAGACGCCCAGGATCAATCGCCATTCGAATTCCATTTTTTGTAAAATCCTGATATTGTTTTGTGAAAAACTTGTAAAAAACATGCAAGTGTTGTATGACAGTATGAGGTAGTTGGATGGAGCACTGCTGAGCATGGTTGCGGTGTCGTTGGTTACAGTGAAAGTAAGAGTGGCGGCGGCGACCGGCTGGCGACGCCGCGGATGTCGCTGTTGGGCAAGCCGCTCAGCTACCGCGCCACGCGACGCGACGCGCGATACCGCCGCCTACAGTCCAAGTTCTACAATTTTCTAGAACGGCCGAGGGGTGTGAAGGCCGTCCTCTATCATATGATCGTGTAAGTCTATGGATCGCTAACAAACAACCTGCGATTCGCCTCGTTCAATTGTCGTCCGTCGCGTTCGTTTGCACCGAGGACGGTACAATGACCTTAATATTTCATAATTTTAAATGTCAGTTATATACGTTCCAAATATGATTATGGTAATTTGATTCGTACCGTGTAACGGACGGTTACCGTGTAACATAATGTAATCTTGCTCGTAATAAAACCCACATTGCAATTTATAGAAGTAAATACGTACGCTCATATTCGTATTCGAAAATTAACTGCATATTCAGCAGCGAAACTCAATTACTGAAGCTTCGGTACTGCTAATGTGACGTGAAACGTTTATAATATTATAGTTTTATAAGTATCTGTTATGCAGGTTCTTGATGGTGTTTATGTGCTTGTCGCTGTCGGTCTTCTCTACGATCGAAGAATACGAAGCGAAGGCCGGTATAGTCCTTTTCTACATGGAGACTGTTGTTGTCATCTGGTTCGCTATTGAGTTCTTTCTAAGGTACGTACCTTCCTGGGAGAGTTTACAATTACATATGTCAGTAAAATTTAAATACGTGCTAGTTTTATGTCTATGTCTATCTAGTTTCTATGAAAATCGTCTGTGATGTAGGTACCTACCGGTGGATTTCCACGGTGGGAAGTTTCACGGAACCCACCCATTTCAGATATGGCTTTTAAAACAATAGAGATATTAGCTGCTTTGTGACACAACGCCTATCAAACTGACTATCATAATTATTGTCAAAATGTTGATGTGCAAGCTATAAAGAAGGTTGACAGTAAATATTGTTAGCCGTCCAAAATTAAATTGATTACGTGCAATAAGTTACGGAACCCGAGGCAGTAGTAAAAGCACGCACCTATATAGTCAGTCTCTTTGTATGTAGGTAATCCTTAAATTAATCTTACCTTCGTCCTCTTGAGATAAGACGATTCATTCAAAAAGTACCCGAACTGAGCCCGCGTAGTGGATTTCCCCTTCAATCTGAGGGGAGGATTGTGTCCTTGAATGACAAGTGGGGACATTTAACGGTTGACAACAGCGATACAAAAAATATAACGATTGCCTTTTGTTTCAAATGCACAGCGTTTATTCTTTATGATCTAATTGAATGCCAAACAATAATAATTATGTTATTGTCATTAAGCAAGAAGAAGAACTTTACGGTTTTACTTTATTAAAACAAAACGATGAAGAACGAACGGCAATGAACTCCCATTTCGGTTTATCATTTTTGTCTAAAACTTCTTCTAAGATCATTATTAGCGTAAGCGTAAACTTTTTCCAGGGTAGCGTAGTAGAGCTTACGGTTAGAATTATTTATTCGGAAAACCCCTTCTATAGCTATTTAGATGTCTACAAAATATTGATTAGGGAAAAGCTGTAGGGATGTAGTAAAATCCCCTTGTATAGGATCGGTAGGCATCATAAAAAAAACGTAACTCCTCGGGGAAATTGCAAAATAACTCTATTTACCATTTCCCAGCTAGAGCCGGAAGATTTTGCGCGCCTACTATAAACTCGGACACCACTCGCAACTCTTTTATATTTTACTTTCAGTGCCATTACCGCTTTTGCACAGATGTGATGATAATACAACAAACACCGCACTCGTATAGATAAGCTCGGAGAGCTTTGCAGTTTGCGCGTTTGGAGTGAGTAATTCGTCACTCAATGTAGACGGATTACTCTGCCTTCTTATTTTCTTTTATTTATTTTATCTATCTATGAAAGCTCGAAACGAGTATGACGCCACTACAAAGATTCATATTATTTTGCTAAACTGCGATATCGAGCTCTAATAGTATCGACCTTCTTAGTGAAAGAGGGAGTGTGTAGACACTAACTTGTATAAGCTGAAAAAAAAGGTCGCCACTAAAATGGAAAGAACAATACATTTAAAAAGTTACTCAGCATGACAAACAAAGTATCCACTAAATCAAGTAACATTTTCTATTTAAATTTAAAAAAAGCTTTTGCTCGAGGAAGTTTTAGGTCTCTAATAGAATCTTTAATGATTAAGGTTTTATAAGAAATTCTCTCTGTAAGTAATCGAATGTTTATCATTCTAAAATGAATGCCTGGACTTTACGAGTATATGCGTATTATGTAAAAAATTAATGTACTTATAATAAATGCCTACTCCGTCTGAACTTTGGATCTAATTATATTATGTTATGAAGGTAATTTTTGTTTATGAATGATCGTTATTGCAGGTTATGGTCATCAGGATGCAGATCCAGATATCAAGGCTCAATGGGTCGCCTCAAGTTTTTGAGGCGACCTTTCTGCATAATAGGTAAGTCATATCAATAATATTTCCTTATATCCATTATTTTATATACAGGTCGTTGTTTTGGTCAGCGACGAGCGACTCAGGGTCGATAATACAATAGATACTGGTGCAAAAAAAAAATATTTTTTTTTTTTTTTAATAAAAATAAAAAAATTAAAATTTTGAAAATCATGGAATAAGCTAAAGTGTAGACATAATACTCAACGGGAGTGCGAGGGAGTAAAGGGGTGGGGCGATGGCGGCTTGTGCCTAGCTCTAGTCTGTGCACGTGCCTAGTAACCATACTTTGCGGTAATTTTATTTCAAATTGAATAAGGTATTTCTCAACATATTTACAGTATTTAATGGAATTAAGTCCATTTTTGGGGAATATATAGTTTGTACTACCGCTCCTGGGTCGCTTGTCGCCGACCAAAACAACACCCTGTATTTGTTTATCCCCACATACTATAATTTCTGGTTAGTACTAAAATGTTGTAGGTAATGTGATAATTAAATCGTGTGTTTGTAAATGACCTTTTAACACTGGATTTTAACATAAATCTATGACAGCTGATGAGAAAAAAAAAACATCTGGTCGTCTGGTTGTTGTTATTTTCAATGGAGTTATTTTTACATTGAAACCAATGCTTTAAACATTGAACATTATATTATAATACGAACCGAGAAATTATTTGACAAATAAAAGTAGACTGTAGTGAAAATCTTTTGTCTGAACTATTGAAAACATTATCTGTTGCATTTGTCTAGAACCTTATATAAGCAACAAGTACACTTTGTCATTGGTTGCCGTGCTGCATGTGCATGTGTAAACACTTTGTGGTTGCATAATTTCATATTATAAACGCTGTTTTCATCACTGAACCAAACCAGATATATATAAATTAATTCTTTTTTTCTTTAGTTATTTTACGATTTGAAGAAATGTTTTTGTAGAGCAAATAATATTCTAGGCCCATAAAAGTTTTTTTGGCAAAAATAATATTCTATACTCATCATGTCAATCTATTAAATATTTTAATGGAAGCGGTGGCATATCATGTTAAATAATAATAAATGTGGAGCGATACGTATTAGATGCTAGGACACGTAGCGTCGGCAGGCCGCGCGGGCTGTATCGCAAAACAAAAATCCGCCCGACCACTTTAGCACATTTTGTATGGATCAAAGGTAGGGCGGGATTGAAATATGGCGATTTCTGGTTGATTAATGATTTGTGACGTGCACTGTCAGTAATAATGCGCGTACACGCCACCCGCGCTGCCGCCGTATACCTTCCTCACACAACTCCTTTTTGTGCTATAGTATTATTAACTCTCGTGGTGTTGCGATATATTAATTTTCGCGAACAGACAACCATTTGGATCGTTTTCGTAATTCAGTACCTTTTTACTGCAGTGAAATATAAATTTACTGCAGTATTTTGTCAAGGTAATGAACGTAGCAAGTATATGAAAAACTAATAGGAATGCCAACAAATATCAATAAAACCCCATTACGTCTGAAAATCTTTCAAATACCTACCGGTGTTAGGTTCGGCAGCTCTTCCAGAGAGACATATTCATTTAAGGATTTGTGAGCTAACCACCTTTGGCCATCTCATTATGGCTTACGATGATGAGATTTAAGCAAGAGTAGGCTATTCCAAGTGTTAATAGTATATTACGATACGTGTAGTACCCTCGCTGCGCTCGTGCGCTATTTCACGCCGTGCAAAAATGACTTAAGGCACGAGTATCGTATAACATTTTATTACACCAGTTTATTTTATCAGTGTAAAAAAGTACTACTTTTTAAAACGTATAGTCCTCAAAAATATACGAAAATACTTCATTCTAATATAAAAAGTCCACAATTGAACTTAGCATCAGTGTTTTAATAATTTAGGGGTACCAACTCATTATCAAATTATATGGAAAGAAAAAAAATATTTGGAAGAAAAAAAGATTTTTTTAAATTCATTTTTGCACACGCAAAAAAATTTTGTTGTATTTAAAAGTGTCAAAGCTAATTTTACAATAGAGATTTATATGAATATACAATATGTATACCTAAACATATATATCTTCCGTATCAGTATATCTATCCGAACGGCGTGAAGGCTACATCAATTAGGCTCTGTATAAAAGTTTCAGCTCAAAATAAATTACACAAAAATGTATACCAAATTTTTGCTTCCAAGAGTTCCAAGTTTATTAAATTAAAGTCATAACCAACGTGTTACCACTTAATGAGGGTCATTATCTTTTCACGTCACTTGCTAATATTAATTTAATGGGACCATGTATATTCAGGTACAGTGTAAGAACATAACAAATATAATAAAAAAGTGGAATCCAAAAATAGTACGGTTCGTGTCCTGCGTTCTTTTCATTGTCAACATTTCGAAGTAAAAGTCACGTTCAGTCTATAAACCGTGACAAAGTGACCCTATTTCGGGTGCGAGCAATCTGCTGCGACCTTCGCATTTCGGCCTGGTTTCCCCTGGCACTTGATTCGTGCGACCGCACACCACTCTCAGGGGAGCTAGCCCGCCCGAGACCCTACTAACTGACAAACATAGCCGCACGAATATTCCAACCGACGACAATAAAATAAACCTAACCAAATTATTCAACCACCGTCGCTTAATTTATTAACGTTCACTTCAGGTCAATCATTAGGAACATACAAGGTTTCCAATCATCCAGCAACAAGTTTGTAGAGCTATTTATCAAGCTATGAAGTTTTTTTTCCTGAAAATCAGAAGCTGAAAAGCTGAAGCATTATTGCCAATAAACCTAAAATAATATACCTAAAATAATTTCAAGTTATGTTGGAATAGCACTCCTCAAGTTTGAACTTTTTCAAATATGAAAAGGTACATTATTGATTCTAACCAATTAGCGAGGGAGGCTTGTTCGCCGATTCATAGAAAACTTAATGGCCAATTTTAATAATATAGATGAATGATGATAGAACACGTCAATTTTCTGTTTAAGTACCTATATTTTTTAAGTAATAGTACTTAACTGGTTTCCATAGTACAACGTTGTAGTAATAGTTTGAGATCAGATAGCCTAACCGTGTGTAAAGAACGATCCAGGCAGGATATTATAGGATTTACTAGCTTTATAGCCCGCGACTTCGTCCGCGTAGATTATTTGTTTTTTCTAGATATGAATCACTGTAACAATATAGAGCTTTGTTCATGGCTATTGTCCGCAACTACGTGTGATATTGACAAAAGTTCAGGTAGATTAAGAGCTCATATGCGAGGATGCCACATAAAACTGAAACAGTCCTGCCGCAAATCAACTCTAGCAAATTTCAGAGTTTTTCCCTGTGACTACAAACCTTAATTAGGAACTGTTATTTTTTAAATTCAAACGGAAGGTGATTCAATGGTGAATCAGTGGTATACGCGGCAAGGAGACTGTTTCTCCTCTGGCAGAACCAGTAAATATTTTGGCCTCAATAACATTGCGGCGGAGAGCTGTTACTTGTAGTCTAGTTCCACAGCACAATTTTGGAGGCCTTATCTCTCTTTCCCTCATGTCTGAGGATCGTGGTCAACATCGGGTTTGCTTCTAGAGCGAATGATCTGCCTCCACTAGTTTCTGTCTTCTGGTTTCTGTAAAACTTGGAGGACGATGAGTCTTTTACTTGATCGGACCATCTAGTTGGTGAACGACCACGTAGTCGTTTTCATTGTTGCGTTTAGCGGTCCAAGGTATTTCCAACATCCGTCTCCAGCACCACATCTCGAATGCATCAATCCTTTTTCTTTCTGAGGAATACCAATGCTCGTATTAACCGGATCTTTGTTTTAATACCGATTCCTCTCTTTTTCCTGATGTTGTTTAGGCGAGTCATTTCAATACGCCAATACCATAAGCCGAAATAATAAATTTTGAAATGTTCACTCCGAAAATAAAGAACTTCATATATTATACTAAATTAATCCCCCTTTTCACTCCTTAAGGGTTCACATTCCAACAACACCGATATTCGTTGCGTTATTTTATAACCATAAGCTTAAATAATAAATTTAGTGTACTTCCATACAGAAATTCATCCCCCTTTTTACCCTTTCGGGATCGGAATTATCAAAAACGTTGAGGCACATATCAATTAATTTTCAATCGTCAACCTAAACACAAAATTTGAAGGTCCTAACTTCGAAACTGATGGACTTTCATATAAACTTGCATCCCCTATTTTACCCCCTTAAGGATGGAATATCCAAAAATCCTTAGTGGTTGCCTACACTGTGTAATAATATATTAAGTGACGTTTACTTTGAAACTGAATGACTTACATACATCCCATACCTTTTCACCCTGTCGGGGGTGGAATTGTCAAAAAAGCTGAAACAGGTATAAATTAATTTTCAATGGTTAGCCTAAATACAAAATTTGAAGATCCTAACTACAAAACTGATGAACTTTCATACAAACTTTCATCCCCTATTTTACCCCCGTAGGAGTTGAATTTCCAAAAATCCTTCCTTACTGAATACCTACACTATAATGTATCTTTGTGCAAAATTTCAAATCTCTAGATCCAGCGGTTTGGGCTGTGCGTTGATATATCAACAATCAGTTTATCATTTTATTTATTAAGAGGACACACTGGTGGTGTTTTTTCCATACAAACGTAATCCTCAGTTTCCTCTCTGGATAATGATACTAGAGCAATGATTATTTTACCATGCAATCTGTAGGTGCCACTGTATGTCCCTCGGTTTCGTTTTTTTCCATAAATTAATAATTATAAAAACTAAAAATCTTCTAAAATCACAAAAACTCATCATTTTTAACTGCCCTTATCAGACGTCCAGAAAACAAATATGACGAATATAAATAATAAAAGGAAAACCGACCGACATAGCCAAAGCCCTTCTTATTACTATTCTTGAAAAATAATTAAAATCGATTCAGTATTGGAGGAGGAAACTGGGGATTACGAAATAGCAATTTCGTCAATTTTAAATAGGTATAATCGATCCAAGCTGCAGTTGTCTCTATCGCCTGTATTCGGGCAGGGTTGAGGGAGGAGAGGCTTGGACAAATACATATACAGTCAAAGAAGTGTCGCGTAGTAGTCGATAATATATTATCGATACCTGCTCTAGTGTTGTTCATCGATATCGATATAGTATTACGTCTTTGGTAACCTACATGTTAGGTATAGTGTGCCCTAACCAAGATTGTTCTTTTTTATACTTTTGAGTGATGAAGGATTAAAGAACAAGAAATGTGATCGTTCAAAGGTTATCATAATATCTAATATTTAGTAACCTTTTTCAAAATAACAGGACAAAATATCTATTTTTAATTGACTTAAAAAAAGGAGATTATCAATTCGACACTTATGTATGTATTATTGGACTGCCAAACAATATTATATATTCAAATGATAATCTATTAGCACTTCCAAACAAATATACAACATTTTATAGGTGTATGTATGGTTGTAAGTATGTATATTTATCCACGCATTTCTCGGAAACTATTAATCGGATTGTGACTATACTTTTTAGTTTCGTACCCGAAGGGTGCCAAACAAGACTCCGCTGTCCGTCCGTGCGTCTGTCTGTCAGTGGGCTGTATCTCAACGGTAATAGTTAGACAGCTGAAATTTTCAGAGAATATGTATTTCTATGACCACTATAACAAAAAATAATAAAAATGAAAAAGAAAAATTAAAGGGGCCGCTCATACAAGAAACTTCTTTTTTTTTGTCATAGCAACGATAAGTTATTTAATATTGTACGGATCCCTCTGTGTGTGAGTCTGACTCTCACTTGGCTGGTATATTTATTTAAAATCGACTTGTGATTTTTTTTCTTACATTTGACCAAAGTTTTCAGATATTTTCCCTTTGACACAACCAACGCCCATATCTCGTATCAATAAGCCAGCCCGACACACTTATTATTCCATATCTTAAAAACTATTGAACTGATTTTGATGAAACTTCCTCACAAAATTTCAGGCTTCCAAACTAATATACAAAATTTCATAGGTGTATGTTTGTCCACGCATTTCTCTGAAACTATTAATCGGATTGTGACATTTTTTTTATTGGTTTACATTTACTTCAACTCAGTGAGAGTTTTATTCAAATCGGTTCTGTTGTTTTCAAGATATGGAATAAGTAATACGTGCGGCGGCTTGGCTTGAGCTTGGTCAAATTCTAAATAATACGAAATAAAAAAGTTGGTAATTGAAATAAAAAAGTAATTTAAAAAACTAAATCGACTTCAAAATACACAAAAAAAAAGTTTTTTTTTTTTTTTATCTACTTCCAAATACACTAAAAAGAATGAAATAACTCTAATCTAACGCTGATTTGAAGTCAGCGAAAGAGCACGACGTATTCCAGTAAAAATATTTCGCTGACTTTAACACAGTGTCAGATTAGAGTTATTTTTAATATTTTGTGAAGAAGTTTCATCAAAATCGGTTCAGTTTTTTTCAAGATATGGAGTAATACGCGTGAAGGCCTGGCTTGATACGAGCTACGTTTTATTATGATTCTATAATATTATTTCAAGGGCTTGTTTTATACGTATAAATAAGCTCTTTCACTAGTAAAAAAACTACTTCATAATACACAAAAAAATATGAAATAACTGTAAACTGAAAATATCTTAAAGTCACGAAAGAGCACGTCGTATATATTCAATTAAAAATATTATAGCTGACATCAAGACAGTGTCAGATTAGAGTTATTTTTTACTTTCGCACTGTTCCCTAAGTTGAAGTAAATATAAGGCATTAAAAAAATAATGTTCACAATTCGATAAATAGTTTCGAAGAAATGCGTGGACTGTGGACAAATATAAATCTATAAAATGTTGTATAGATATTTGTTTGGAAGCCCTAATAGATTATCATTACGTGAATATAATGCAGTTCCAATAATATTACGACATAAATGTCGAATATATAATCTATTTTTTTATATCGACTCAAAATACAAATAAAATAACGTATGGTTAGGTATTTGTTCTAATTTCAAAATCCCTAATGTCACTTGGAACAACAGAACTGCAAGCGCTGAAAGGTATATCAACTTGCCAGTCGCCGGCCGAATCACAGAAATATAATATTACAAGTAAAGTAAAATCGAGGGGCGGGCGGTCGGTGGGAGCGGTGCGAGCTACGGCACGCACACTTGCACCATGCACAGTCTGTTCACTCACACATTGATTTCCGGGCCACAGCGCGACAGCAATAGATTTGTTAAATACCTATCTTTCAAATTTCTTGCAGCCATCCTTTGATCTTAAGATTATTATTTCAAGTAATTTTAAACAAAACATTTATATTTTAAAGTATATAAAACAAAATCTAACCAGTATTGAGAACAGGGTCCTAGCTAGGTGTGCGTAGTCCCAGCGGAATAATGTCGAATTTCTTGATTTGAGTTTCGTAGATATTTAGTGTATAACCTCGTGTAAATGTGTATGAAAGTTTGAAATTTGTGCATCCAACCATTTTTGAGATATTCGCCAAAACGTTTTCCGCCGGGATGATGTCATCCCAGCTATATCTACGAAACTCAAATCAAGAAATTCGATTTTATTCCGCTGGGACTACGCACACCGGCTGTTAGGGCTCCAGAATGAGGAACTTTTGAATCTAGCCCTTGAACGCAAGCCTCTTGAAGTGTTTGTCGAGGCTTTTAGCCATCAGGCCATGGGCGGAAACGATTAATCGGTATGATAGTTGCCACGTCATCGAGCTATTATACCTAAATTGATTGCAATCTAATATTCACAAGAATTAATTAAATAGGTTACGAGAACCAATTAGTATTCAAGACGATTACTTTGAAGTATAGAATAATATAATATTTATCAAAATTTCAGAATAGGTGACATATAACTATACAAATACTATAGAGTACTTACAAAATAGTCTTGATTTTCTGACTGGGTGACATTTCATATCAACGCGTAGACTATTAAGAACATGTACTTAATTAGACTTAGGTTTTCGTCACGTAATCAATATCCTCTAAGGAAATCTTGCTATTTCGAGCTATATTCAAATATCGCGCGCAGTGTTTAGCGCTTTTTAAACTTACACTGGTAGCAATACTGACGCACATATGCCGGGACTTCAAGCAAATAGTGTAGGCAAATTGTTATTTTTTTACTTTCTGCTTGCAAAAAGACTATTTAAAACCATATTTATGAATTACTACGTGATAACTAGAGAGGAAGGGGGGTCTTGGCATATACGACCGGTGGTCACTGAGGGGGAAGGGGCGGTAAAAAAATGGGTCAAGCAGTATGGGTACGTTCCCTTATTAAAAAATGTACCTTGCGATTGTTATGAAAACGAATATTTCACTGGACAATTATGACGAAACTTGCATGCATAAAACTTAAATTTATAGAAATAATGAAACATACTGAGATAGTTCAAGATCCTACCAGCGAAGCCGCTATCGGAAAGTTTGTGCAATAATATTTTATTTGTTCATTATTACAGCAATTAAGTTGGGCTAAGTAAAAGATTTCAACGCGTATTTTACATCTGTCGCCAACTTTACCTACTAAAAAATAAAAACCAGCTCCAAACTAACCTGATTATAGTAATCACATAAGTACTGTTTTGAATATCGCCTACCCTAAAACCCTTTTAAACTATCGGTAATGTTTGCTAAAAGCCCCAAGAGATCAATTTTATCAAGACTTCAGGCGACGTTCTATTTACTCTTATCACGTCAACCTACACCTACACAAACAAAATTCAATCTAAATAACGTTCGGTAATTGAATTGAAGCAGTGGCTTAACTAAAGCTCGTAGTTCAATTTCGTAAAATCCCGTTTCAAAATAAAGCACTGGTGTTACATTTAATAGAAAAATGGATTATGAAAATTGCATGCGACTCTTTTACAAAGCGACTTACACGAATATAGGTAGGAAACCGGGCAACAAATGCAGTTTTGTTTTGTAGTGGTTTATGAAAAGCTTTTATACTAACACTGCAGGGACTCTAGCTTACATTTATAACGAGGATAATAATGACCAATGTGCACCACTCACGCCCAATGGAGAGGGCAGTTTTCATTTATCTATATGTCTATTAGTTTTAATTAGAGCCCTAGTAGTAAGATTTTTTGCACCGGACATTTATTTGAACTTTCTCCGTCAATAGACAAGATTTTATGGTTCCGTAGTAAACAAATTAACGAGTAATAGTCAACTAACTTATAACATGTACTTACTTGGTGGAAGTA
This sequence comes from Polyploca ridens, assembly GCA_951394255.1. Taxonomy (NCBI): domain Eukaryota; kingdom Metazoa; phylum Arthropoda; class Insecta; order Lepidoptera; family Drepanidae; genus Polyploca; species Polyploca ridens. Next base: position 11,281,439 of record OX596245.1, on the reverse strand, counting down.
AAAAAGGGAAAATTAAATGTTCAAACCATTTAACTTTAGGGCTACCACAGACATACAATATTAAAGTAACTTGATTATTTGTTTAGATGTGACGACAATATTGGCGTCGCTGGTGGTGCTGGGCATGGGCTCGTCGGGACAGATGTTCGCGGCGTCTGCGTTGCGAGGGCTGCGTTTCTTTCAAATCCTGCGCATGGTGCGCATGGATCGACGCGGCGGCACTTGGAAATTACTCGGCTCAGTAGTATACGCACATCGTCAGGTAATATACATACTCATATCGTAAATTCTACTTCCTATTAATATTATAAATACGAAAGCGTGTTTGTTGGTTTGTCCTTCTTTTACGCAGCAATGGAGCTATAGATCGGCGTGATTTTTTGCATAGAATAAGTTATGGCCGGATACTAACATACAAAGTGAAACCAAAGGATGGAAGCTAGTACTTGTACGTAGTATTTATATACTCTGAGCTAGTACCATATACTTGCCCTACAATTGGTAATTTGTATTTGTTTCGGAGGTTTTTGAGAACATATTATGTAAATGCCCTAAATTTATAATAAAATTTTTATAATTATCAACGAGTGTTAGTAGGTTCAGGTTTTAGGTCACTAAGTGGGTTGATACCTACGTTACATATTAGGTAAGGTAAGAAGCCGAATAGAATAGGAACACATCATTTATTTATTATACAAAAGACTTAAATAATACTAGGTATAGTAGGATTCCAATGTCGCTACGGTGGCATACAAATTAAACCAAATTAAAATTTGAAACCAAATATTCATTTTTGGTCACACAAAAAAACATGGTTCATTGTGAATGAAAATTATTAAAGTACATTAATCCATAAATCCATTCGCTTGAACCAAACAATTTGAGCTTAAAATATCAATAAAACAAGGTTGTTCATAAATCCGTCGTTTTGTTCGTAATTTCTCAGCTAAAAGGCAGGCATCATACATACATTTTTTTTGGTGATTAATAATATAAACTTGCTTCTAGAATGTACATGGATGATAAAGTAAAAAGTTTTAGTGACAGAAATAATGGTTTACACGAATCATCTTTAATTACTCGTACAGTATTTTGGAACTAGCGTCCTGTTAAAATCACTATTCTACTTTATCAGGTCATATAGAACAGAGGGCAAGTTTGCCTCTAAATAACTAAATATAAGTACCTAAATACTATTTCACACAGGTGCCTTTCAGTTTAAACATTTTTACATTCGCTATAAACTCGCAATTATTATCGATTAGGCCTACATGATAGTATCATTTGTGTACTATAACGCGTCGTTCAATCATAACCCTTTTCGTTTGTTTAGGGGTACCTACGGTAAATATTATAGCTATGGTAAATAATTCTGATCGATTTTACACTTAGATGAAGCTATGATTTTACACCACACTTCATATTGTATGTTTCTAACAGCATCAATATTGAGAACATTAAACTGTGGACTGACTCTCAGCAAATAAGAATTCTGTCTATAGTTTGAGCCTGCACATGGCGTAAATAGTAAGACCAGTTTTCTACGTAGTTTATTTGGTACCTACTTTCAGCAAAATTTAAGACAGTAGTTCCGGGCAGTCTATCAAACCATTAGCAATGTTTACCAAATAACATAAATAATTAATATTGCGCCTTACTGCCAATGGTAAAAAGTGATAACGGTGACAGCGGTGATAATAACCGATAGACAGTTTGGCGAAGCCATAAAATCTAAATATCGAAGAAAACGCCTCTGGATGCTCTCGATACGATTGCTATATATCTGGTAACGAGGATTCCAGACCTGAGAAGCGTATTCCAAATTCGACCGGACATATGCACAGTACAAGATTTTAATTGTTTTTAGTGAACGAAAAAAAATTGAACGGCACATAGATGACAGACAGTAATTTTAATTAGAGGTTGCCGTATGGTTGAATGTATTCAGTGCTCGTATCCAATAAGTTATACGTGACTATTTTAAGTTGTTTTTGAAAACAAGTTGCTATACGAAGAAAATATTGATGGAAATACAAACTCTACTTAAGTAAATTTTATTTTATCATTTTCTAAAATTAAATTTGATTTATTGAAACCATACTCTATGATTGAAAGACTAAACCATCGCTGATGTGTTCAATCTACAGAATTGATTGCTGACTTTTGGGCACCATGTAGTAGAGAAAAGAGTTTAGTAGAGACCAAACCGACATCCGATCCCTCAGTAACTACTGCGGGCATATCTCCCATTCATGGGACATTTGTGCCTTGTTAAATAAAAAGTTTTATCAATGAAATAACAATACCCAAATAAAAGATTTGTCTATTTTCTCTTCAATGTTCATCTTTTATGACCCCAAATGTTAAGTGCTTACTCCTAGGGCTGTCTTCCCATATAATCTCAACGTAATTACATACCAATCTTAACAAACAACTTAAAAATAGCAGACATTGGGGCGCACATGCAAGGGTCATTTCTGGGTCAACGTTCGTCGTAAAAGCTGGTTTAATCTCACTAACTTCAGACAATGTTGTTATCCCGTCAGCTCAAAAACTTGTAATTGGTAAGATAGTTAACAATATTTGTTACGACTTGTTTTTTAAGACAGTTCTATGCGACTTCTTATCTTTGTTGCATTTCTGTAATCGCCACATTTACCTCGTTTAAAGTACCTACCTGCTACAACTCTGCGGAAAACGAGCATATCTCAAGAAATTTACATACTTAGGCCATGAATGTAACGCGCCTTGCAAGGTAAAGCGACCGACCCCTTTGTTTAACCATTCAGTATATTTATCCGCAGTTACCTTCATGACTGACATTGAGTCAATACACACTTCTATAAATATATATTTTATGGGGTAACTAGCAATTAGTTTAATCTCATGACTGCAATCTGTAGTGATCATCTTAATATTGATATTTGCTTACCTTAACTTACCTATCTTGATATTTGATTGCAATGCCAAGGGGTTTGTTGCCAGCCTTAACAGCCAGACACATGGGGCATTTCGCTTAAATTATTGCAAAGCCGTTTCCAGTAGACATGTGGACGCCCGTTTGGGGACATTGAGGTTTTGCCTATACGTCGTGTTGGTAGCACTTTGTGATTCAAACTAAAAATATATTTAGCAAATGATTTATATATTTAATACATACAAGTATATGTAAAGATTATATTCAAATTTGCTGTTACTTACCGTCTATAAAGTTAGAAACATTATTGTATTCGTTCTTACATAACTTATGTTTTACTATATTTTGGGACCGAGAATTCATGATTTTTTGCTTATTTTATTTTTAGAAACGTAAACAATGTTCCTTCGTCAACTTTGCTCTGATACAGGTAGAGTACCTAAGCGTATTGTCAGGAAAATTTTGTTTTTGTATGTTTCTATAAAAAAAGGAAATATTACATGTTTTGGCGTCGGTTTATTCACGATTATATTTCACGATTTCAGATTTGGTTACATAGGGAGTAAAAGTTGTTCATATTGTTCTTCTTCTACGCACTATAGCAATGTAATTAAAGAATTATAAAACCGGCTTTGGCCGATTGAGTAATTAAAATAGAAGAATCAGTTCAAAACACCCGTCCTTGGATCTTAATGTGAGGTCCAAGTTTTCATTCTTATATAAATCTTCTAAGACATTGGATAATTTTTCTAGACATTTTCATAAGAAAGGATTTTATTGTGAACCCAGCGCCGTTTAATGACCCGGGGGTGAACATTGTGAGCTAAGTACGCCCGGCGACCCGACCGAGCGGGCAGACGTCATTTTCGAGCGTATGAATTATTATTATTTTTTTGCCGAATAGTTGATATCATCCCCTGATAATGGCGCGTGCGTATTCTCATGTCTTATTGCTGAACAGTAGAGTAGATTTTAAGCCAAAATTTCATTGAGTTGTATTTGTTTATATTCAAAATAGGAACATATATCTGTTCATCACAAAAAAAAAACACACGACAAAAACAGACACGACATGGTTGCAGTATCATAACCTCCTCACCACAAGGTTACGTACTTGGTACTACCATTTGTCAAAACTCCGTAGGGGTGGAGTAGCAGAAACGTGGTTCCTTCACAATTATATTCATTTGAATTTAACAGACTAATCAGTGCAGAAATACATGATCATAACCTAGATCCAGCCCTTCGTGAGATTGACAAAATTTCATTAACCCATGTGGAGCCCGGTAACTGGTAACTGGTCAGATTTTATATAATTTCTATTCACAATCTCTCGTTGAAAGTATTCCTGGCATTATCAATGACGTCTGAAATGACTCGCTGTATCTTTACTTAGGAAAAATGTAACAGAATGTACTGTTGACTTTAAATTCTCAACTGTTACTTCTAGCGATATAATTAAAGCATTCAAATCTCTAAATTTGAAAAACACTGTTGATCTATGGGGGCTTTCAGTTAAACTTATTAATTCTATAATTGATTGTATTGCACCTCATTTAGCTGTTATTTTTAATAAATGTATTGATTGTGGTGAGTTTCCTGATCTTATGAAACATAGTAAAGTAGTGCCTTTATTTAAATCCGGTAGTACATCCGACCCCACAAATTTTAGACCAATTTCCATACTACCGACATTCAGTAAAGTATTCGAGAAAATTATACTTAATCAATTGATGGTACATTTCAATAGTAATAGACTGCTTCACAGTAAACAATTTGGTTTCACTAGGGGTCGCTCAACAACCGATGCTGGTGTTGAGCTTATTCAACATATTTTTGACGCCTGGGAAAATTCACGAGACACCCTCGGTGTTTTTTGTGACTTATCCAAGGCTTTTGATTGCGTCCATCATAAAATACTGATCAGCAAATTACATCACTACGGCGTTAGAGACACTGCACTTGATCTTTTGATTTCTTACTTATGTGACAGAATTCAAAAGGTTGATGTTAATGGTAAAGTATCCCCTGGGTCATCAATAACCATGGGTGTACCACAAGGTTCTATCCTTGGACCTTTTCTATTTCTCATTTACATCAACGACTTACCATATCTTGTAGAAAAAAAACATGAGATAGTATTGTTTGCTGATGACACTTCACTTTTTTACAAAGTGAATAGACATGATTTTAATTCTGACGATGTGAACAATGCTCTTTCTGAAGTCGTTGATTGGTTTACTATTAATAATTTATTGCTAAATGAGAAAAAAACAAAATGTATCAGATTCAGTCTACCCAATGTGAGACATTCGGACACAAATATTGTAATTAAAGGCGAAAAACTGGATCTTGTTGAAACAACTGTATTTTTAGGTATCACTTTAGATAATAAGATACAATGGAGCCCTCACATTTGTAAATTGGTGGATAGACTTAGTTCTGCAGCTTATGCAGTGAGAAAAATTCGCGCTCTCACTGACGAATCTACGGCAAAATTAGTTTATTTCAGTTACTTTCACAGTTTGATGTCTTACGGTATCCTCCTCTGGGGTAGTGGTGCCGAAATCAATAGAATTTTTATACTGCAGAAGAAGGCTGTCCGCGCAATATATAAAATAAGGCCTAGAGATTCTTTGAGAGACAAGTTTAAATCTATTAATATAATGACAGTGTCGTCACAGTACATATATGAAAATCTTATTCATGTGAGGAAAAACTTAAATAACTTTCCTAAGAATAGTGACACTCATAGTTTGAACACTAGAAATAAGCACAAACTTGCTGTACCTTTAACTCGGCTCAGCAAAGTCCTTAACTCTTTCAAGGGGCAATGTATAAGTTTCTATAATAAAGTACCCAAAGAAATCCAAGAGCTACCTATACATAGATTCAAAAAGATAGTTAAACAAAAGTTATGCACGAAAGGGTACTATAAAGTTTCTAATTTTGTAGATGACAAGAATGCATTTGAATGAATTGTTCGCTTCGCAGGCTATTGTTATATATATTTTGTAATTGTAATACTTCTATTTACATATTTAAAAAAAAAAGACTTGCTGAGTTTCTTGCCGGAGTCTTCTCAGTTCAAGTTGTATTTGGAACCGGTGTAGAGCCATTTGTTAACGTTCACAAGTGCCCTATCAGGGCCTAAATTGAATAAATGCTTTTTGAATTTGAATTTGAATTTGAATTGAATTTGACAAAGACGTTATAAATTAATCTGTGACATTACACCGGTTCCATTAAGAAAACCGGTCAAGTGCGAGTCGGACTCGCACACTCTTCCGTACATACTTGTATGTAAATAGTTCGTTAATCACGGGAATCGAGTTTCGAAAAAAAATCCCCTTTTTTCCGATTATGTTATATTTTTATGTTTACAAATTTTCAGTTTTCGGATTTCTTCCTTACCTTGTGCTATAATAATATGATCTTGCTTCTTGCCAAATTTCATGATTCTAGGTCAACGGGAAGTACCCTTTAGGTTTAGATTCCCTTGCCATCTTCAAAATATTCGGCATAAACGGTCGAATCTTTTGATTGCGTTGACTTAAAAGTTTGATTTTTTCACTGCTCCACTCCACACAAGTGTGTTACTTCCATGCGTTCTTGAGAAAAATGAACATCTTGAACAGATGGACAACAAAGTGATCCTATAAGGGTTTTGTTTCTTTTCTTAATGGACCGTAAAAAAAGATTAGAATAATACATACCATCATCTAATTACTCGTGATCATGACTGATAGACTGTCGCACAAATCCACTGAGAGATTAAAAGTCCACTGAGTTCATTATAACTCTGAAACCCACTTAGTAAGGATAACACAATTTTCGAGGACAAATTAAGTGAAAAGAAGGAAAATGCTCAGCCACAACTTTAAAGAGTTAAGTTAACGTAATAAAAACTTTTATGAAAAGTCTGAATGAGCCTCTGAATTTTCATGTGGTGATTTAATGTTAATAATATTATTATGTAGGTACATCCGAAGCATAATTTGTACATCTATGAAAAAAAAACCTGCATCCTCATAAAAACATTCTGAATTAATGTGGAATAAATTCAGTAGTACCTACGTTTTCAGTTTGTTATTACACTTGTATACCCTCATATCTGGCTGCATTTGGGATGGGTACAGTAGTCACACTAGACACCATAGATTATAAACTATAATCGCTATTAATTTATTTCTGTCTCCCTGTATCCGTAGAATTACCATCTGCATTATACTCTCCAGCAACACAAAGTAAATAAATACACGGCATGCTTACAGATATGTGTAACAATAGTTCCTTAGAGGTATCGAATACTCGTTAATGTACACTATCTCTCAGCGAACGCTATTATCGTCTGTAATCGAACCAAACCCGTCAATCAATGTCTAAAATGACATTCATAAGGTTTAAGTTTAATTTTCTATTGAACTGAATTCTTATTCGTCGATATTATTACCATACGCCAGATTTAATACGATAATAGCACAAAGTGTTTCGGCAATAATATTTATTATTACTCAAACACGTCAGTCACTTCTAAATATTTGTTTGACCAACTCGTAATTATAGTTTTTTTATAGGTGCACCTATGTAATAACAGCTCCCTGCATTATGATGTTTATTTTATAAACATTGAGTTGGAAACATCTAGCTGTATCAATGAAAATAAATAAGTATATTACGTAGTGTAGCTAGTTCATGAAAACATCAAGTGAAAAATTAAGAAATGATATTCGTTTTAAATTTTCTGTTTGAGTATCGATGGACATTTTCGGTCTTATTACAAAGAGCTGCTTTGAGCCGTTAAGTTTTATTTATTACGTAAATAGCACCTAGTTGACAATGGTGCCGATTCTGCTGTAAATCGCACTAATCTAATTTTAGTCACATCACATCTCTTTCTTACGAACATTATTAAAAAAGGATAGAACATAACTAAAGCTGTCAAATTAGTCTTTGCCGACTATGAAAACAAGCATTGGACTAATTTGACAGGACTAAATTTCTTACATCCTTTTGTTATGTTCTTTTTTAGAAAGAGATAGTGGGTCTAAAATTAGTTAAGTTGTACAACAGAATCAGGGCCAGTGTTATTCTTAATAAAAATAAGTTTTTGTTAAAAATTTCATTTTTAATTCAAGCTTTTTTTGGTGACTGTACTTGCATTGTCTTCTAATACACTAATGTACACCAAATATCAAGTCAATCCGACGACTGGAAGCGGGTCAAATTCGACTTACGAACGAACGAACAAACATACATACATACATACATTGCAAGTTAAATAAAACTTGTAATATATCGTTGATCTGAAACATAATACGAGCAAACAGATCAACATTAATTACTTTCAAGTATCAAACAGGTGTACTAGTATATAGGGTGTAACGGAAAGGGTATATACATCCGAAGGGGGTGAAGCTTACATCAGGTACAGACTCTCTATAAAAAGTTTCAGCTCAAAATAAATTACACAAAAATTCAAACCAAATTTTTTCAATTAAAATCATAACCAACATGTCCCCGGTCAATGAGGGTCATTATCATTTTGCGTCCTTGCTAATATTAATATAAAATTAAGATCTGTGCGCCTAGTACCAAAAAAGTGGATTACTGTAATGTATATACACTTTCCGTTACACTCTGTACTATATACAAGGTGTTGTTTTGGTCGGCGACAAGCGACCCAGGAGCGGTAGTACAAAATATATATTCCCCAAAAATGGACTTAATTCCATTAAATACTGTAAATATGTTGAGAAATACCTTATTCAATTTGAAATAAAATTACCGCAAAGTATGGTTACTAGGCACGTGCACAGTCTAGAGCTAGGCGCAAGCCGCCATCGGCCCACCCCTTTACTCCCTCGTACTCCCGTTGAGTATTATGTCTACACTTTAGCTTATTACATGATTTTCAAAATTATATTTTTTTTATTTTTATTATTAAAAAAAAATAAAGTATTTTTTTTATATTTTTTTAGCACCAGTATCATTTGTATTATCGACCCTGAGTCGCTCGTCGCTGACCAAAACAACGACCTGTATATTAGCTAAACCTACAACATAACTCGAATTTACGTCTTTACAACTACGTCAGAACAATTACCCACGTGACATGACGTCGTGTACCAATTTAATTAGGTACTTGTGTATCTATCCATTCCCTGTAGTGGGACACAACAATGAGCTGATTTAATAACGATAGATTAGATTTATTGTATCCTCCAAAACAGTTCTGTCACACAGGATTTACTCTGATTTACTCTATGGTTCTGTTAAATAAGAAAGGTAGATAGAAAAAATAACTAGGTACTTATTATAATATAAACTACTAACATTTTATCTCGTATAAATGCTATTTAGAAATCAAAAGCAAAAAGTCATTTATTCAGTTTAGGCCCTAGTAAGCCACTAATACGTATAAACGTTAATTTGTTAAATATAGTTGAATTTACCACCGGTTCGAAATACACTTAAACTGAGATAGGTCTAAAAAATGTTAGTCTTCATCGCAATACTTTTTTATAGAAACACAACCATTTATTATTAGAGCCCTGTATCTTTTGTTTTATTCATAGCATCCAATCTTCCTACACTGTCCTACATTACTTATACATATATAAACTAAAACAGATGCCCAATGATGAGTGATTTATCGTAAAACATGATTCAATTTACCGTACTCTGAAGATTACTCTTACTCGCGATGATTAATTAATTATAACTCGATGATTTGCAATCATGCACACCTTGTTGCCTTCATTCAAAGAAATGTTGATTAAGATATTTTTTGTTCAAATAAACTGTTGGTAATAAACATAAAAGCATAGGCAGCAGTATAACCTGCCATTATAAATATACATATCTCCCAAGAGACCTTGCGTCAAACGGTGGAATTCGACGTGGAATAAATGTAGTAGGCGGACTTGTGCTGTTACAACTGACAACAGGCACGTATCGTTCGTATTCGTATATAACACGGGATGCGACGCCCGCCCGCCCCATGCCGACCGACCGACGTATGACGAGCTAAACAAATTGGCAGCGCACTGAACAAAACCTCGCGTCGCCGCATCGTTTGATGTTATCTGAATCATCTCCAAATTGGATTTATTTATTTTGGAAAGCAATATTGCGGATTTCTATGAATATACACATGTACAAAGACTTTTGGACTCTAGAAATTAAACTCGTAAATTCCATCTGTTTTACAATAGATAGAATACAACTTGATGCTCGTTTAGTTTGATTCATGGTACTCGTGAGGTTTAAAACCTACGTTGAATAATGATTAGCTTTTTAAAAGTGCTCGCTATAAATAAATACAATAACGCTTGCTACAACTTTATTACTATGTGACAAAATAGGTACTGACACCTGCTAACACCTATCAAGTAGATTTATATTTATGATGAAGAACCTTCGCCTGAAATGTAGCGTAAAATATAGAAAGTGATTGATAATGTTATCGTCATCCTCGGTTCGTTTAGTGCTGTTTGCACAACCATGCTGAGTAAGCACAACAGTGGGTCTGCCCCAATTTCCTTTGCTGGCCGGCCACGTAGGTACGTAGGTATAAACACAACACAAGGCGGGACTCAATATCTACTCACAATCGGTTCAGGTTAAAGTTGCATGATCACAATGCAGAGCAAATAAAACGAAGCCTTCTGCCGCATTTCTCGCTCCTTCTACAATATTGACTTTGGAGGCATATCGAAGCAATGAGTAGGTTACTCGCCCGGATATAGGTAACCATTGCAGATATTAGATATTTGCGAATAGACCTAAATTGGCTTAACCTAAAGGCTTGGCTGCTTATTTTAACTTACAGCGACATTCAACAGACGATCTAGACAAAACCTTGATCACTTTTTGTTGTTTAAAAACGTGAATTACTTCCATAAATACTTTACTTACATGCCCATATGTGTGTACCAAAATATGTTTTGGTGATTGGTGATATTTTAATGCGACTCTAAAGTCTAAACAAAAATATTTAAATATCTTCTGTTATTTCAATTTACAGCCAGTTGTATTCACTACGAGGCGTAAAACATTGTTATCTCAATTATTTCGGCTATTGTTTGTTGTCCTCGTTCCGTAGAGGCGACAAAACAAGCGACGAAACTCATAAATCACAAGGTTTTATTATGTAGTCAAAACCTTTAAGAAAAAAATTGAGTATTTTTATCGTTGGTTTCTTTTAACCTAAAATATATCGCTCTACTAGTAAAACATACAATACGCTACTGTCGCTACTTAAACAAATACATTATAATACAAGTGGTTATTTTTTATTTTATTTTAATCAAATCAACCGTACGTTATAAGATATGACTGTTTTTAAAATGTTGATGTGTATTCCTTGACCCGATGTGTTTTTTCTTTTCAGGAATTAATAACAACATTATATATAGGATTTCTAGGGCTGATATTCGCTTCGTTTTTGGTCTATTTAGCGGAAAAGGACGTCGCTGACACGAAGTTTAAAAACTTTGCTGAAGCATTGTGGTGGGGTGTTGTAAGTATTATTTTTTGTCATATTAGTAGCATGTTAACGATTGGTTCCCGTAGATAGGTAGTCAACGCGTAAAAACTACGATGCACTACGACATAAAAACAGTAGACTACAAACAGTAAACTACAAAGTGAAGTGTTTTGTAGCACAAATCGTACAATGGCGTAATAAAGCATAAAACTTTACAGTCTCAGGCTTAGAGGATAATTTATTTTGATTATATTTAGATTCTAAAATATGAGAAGCAACTTCACTCGCTCAGAATATCACTGGAATGGACAATAACCAGTACATACATAAAATATCTACGGTTAATAGAGGAACGAATTGTTAGCCAATGGCTATCAGTTTCTCTACAAAACAAGAAAATAAAAGAGTTATCTAATCAAGGTCTTTCAATAGTAGCTAAATAGGTGTAGTAAAGTGCTACGTAGCTGTAGCAAGTGCTACGTACCTGTAGCGATCTCTTAGAATCTGTTAAGTAGCTGAAGTAATAAATGCTACGCAGCTGTAGCAAGATTCTACAGGTTATGTAGGTAAATTGAAGAGATTTTCTACGTTGCTGTAACAATGCTACGTGGTTTTAGCGGGGTGCTACTTAACTGTAGCATAATAGTCATCTTGCACTCCACAGCTTTGTAGCTTTGGTATATTATAATATAGTTACATGTTGTATATGCTACATCTAGGTAGCATATACAACATGTAACTAGTAGTACTAGGACTGTAGTACATACCTACTTAAAATTGCTATATTACATCAGTATAGGTATGCAATCATCTATATTCATCACTCTTTAGTTATACAGTTCCCATCCTTCCACATTATATTTTCATACTACGGTAAACAGTACACTACCTCTACTAAGTTAAGGAACTCACTGACACGGGTTTCAACCTTCCATTAATTTAGTATCCTATTTTTCTGTATCATTATACGTATCTACATTTTTCATAAATCATATTTCATACGTCTCCAAAACTGCCTAACATTCCGAAGCATACATTACATCCCGAGATAACTTATCATAATGTAAGTAAGTTATTCATAGTATATTGCAATTCCTACAATGAAAGAAAATATAGTATGTAATGGCATTGGGCGTAGATCACGCTGTGCACGGTGGGGTACGGCGACATGGTGCCGCAGACCTGGCAGGGGAAATTCATCGCCTCCTTCTGCGCGCTGCTGGGAATATCATTCTTCGCCCTACCCGCCGTGAGTACCACTTATACCAAGCGTAAACTAATCAATTTATAATAACCTAGTTCATAGAACTTGAGTTATCGTACAGAATAAAGAAAAGGAGGTTTAAACATTCCATGATAGAATAATTTATATAATGTTATTTGCGCAGGGTATTTTGGGGTCTGGTTTTGCTTTGAAAGTACAGCAACAACAGCGTCAGAAGCACATGATTCGTCGACGCCAACCGGCGGCGACGCTCATCCAGGCTTTGTGGAGGTGTTACGCCGCAGATGAACACTCTATGAGTGTGGCTACGTGGAAGATACACCAAGTACCCCTGCCGAGTCCGCAGACCAGGTGACTAATATGTGTTTAAAGTAAATCGTAGTCGAACATTTTGTAACCAAAACACGATATTTCTTTCGGTTTTATATTGTAGGAAACTCACAAATAGAGGGTAAATTGTCCGCGTCAAACATGGAACAATTAACCCTTGGGATTGTTCCTCGATGGCGTCAAAGGATTAAAATATACGCTTGAGAAGTAACGATTATGTGTATATTTGACAGCCGAGTGATGAGTGCGTCGTTCAAGAACAATGCATCCTTTGTGTCGAGGCTGCCGACTATGCGCCGACACAAGAGCACCTCCCTACATTCCCCTGCACCGCACTCTAAGCCAGTGCACAGATACGATGTCAATGCCAGTGCGGAAAATCTTGGTAAGCACCTTTAAAATTTTAATAGTACATGGTATACATCCGACTCACATTAAAGCTCACTAACAATTCTATAATGGTACAATACAACTTTATAGATAAACCTACTTTCTCTATATTAAAACTATTATCGAATGCTCCTCGGTAATTCTGCAAGCAAAACAACATACTAACATAATAATATAAAATTTTGATTTTTTCCTATTTTTCTTTTTTTTATTATCGTTAAATAAATGTTTATTAATATCGTTGAATAAAATTATTAAACTAGATACTTAACCGGTCTTAATTTCATCTATTTAATTTTATTTCAATGCTCACTGTACACTTTTGTTATTTATTCAACATTTGGTTAAATATACTCGCTACGGTCCAAAGAAGAAAATTTTCTGATATGAGGTTAACTATCTGGAATCCAACATATAGAAGACTACCATCTAAACTACCGGAGCACAACTTGAATTGGCAAAACATGAAAGACCACCAGAAAATACAACAATTATAAGAAGAACAGTGAAATGAACAATTGTTGCGTAATATTTTGTAATCAAAATTGAAGAAAAAGATAATGTTAATTTTTGCAACAATCTTCATTCATCAGTCACACACTCACCAGTCACCACAAGAAATTACCTATGCACATTGCATGCACAAACGATAAAAACAGACGTCTTATCCACACGTTACTTGATGATGATTGACAAGCAGTTTTAATGTATCAATGCTGTGCAGTAGTTACTAACGCAGTTAGGCAGAATGGAGTGTGATGTCATTTATTGCCCTGTTCCGTAGATAATCATACATCGGGAGGGGATCGTGCCTGTTGTCTACTACATTGTTGGAAAAGCTGCTTTAAAGGTTCTGTTCTACATCTTTTAGACGGCACTATGGCATGAAAATATTACAGTCGACTTCTGCTGCGTTTCTTATAATTCTTATTAGTAAAACTTTCCAGAAAAGAATGTGAATACACGAAAAGCGAATATGTTGACGTACCATTGAGTCCGGAGAAATATCCGACTGCCGGCAATAATGGCTACGTCTCTTAGCTCGAGACACGATTGCTGACATCCTACTTACCTCCTACTTCTTTCTTTTTTCACTTTTTAAAATAAAAATGCACCCGCGTAGATTGAAATATCGCTTCGAGATACTTTACAATACCTGTTATATGCAATGAGAAGCTTCACGTACCTACATTTGACGAAGTGGCTTCTAAATAATAATCGCTTTCGCGTAGGTATTGTAAGTGCTAAGTTAGAAATGATATCGTTATAAAGTTATTCATTTATAAAGAGTGCCAGACTTGCGTTTATTTAGCATCATAGAGCGCGGTTCACACAATGAATTTCCAAATTATACAATGATAATATATTATAGTTCCTCATGTAAATGGAATGGCTTCGTTAAGAGCTTGTATTTTAAGTTCGGTTACGTACCTATCTAAATAATAACTAATTTTACACTGCTTTGCATTCTTTTATTATATGCATGCCAGATAGTCAATAGGAACTTTATAAAATGTACATTTTTATCATATTTTATGTAGGTTCTACATAATATTACCTATGTCATATATAATGTGTGTGAGCAAATAATTACATTGTACAAATCAAGTTCATAATTTTCAAAGTATGTAGATTATTATTATTATTAATATGTTGGTACAGTCACGAGCATTTGATAGTTTTGATAAATGTAAGTAGGTAGGTACACAAAGTCAAAACATCTGACGAAATAAATATAAAGGTACTATATCAACAAAACTAGTGGCAGCCCTGCCACTCTTCAAAGTCACGCAAAATATTGAGTGACAACCATAGGTCTAAAACGTATTCTTTGGTGACAACCATGACAACTAAACACATTTATCAGTGTTGAGTTATTGACATCTTGGAAACGTTCAAATCAATTTTACAAGTGAATATTTGTTTTACTAGTCGGTGAATCACTACGAGTATGTTAATTTTTAATGTTTGTTTGTAGGAGGTTATTACTTGTATTATGCATAAATAACTGGTTATAAGTTCTTTATATTCTCTCATTATTCATCCCTAAGGTTGTCATATTTTTTTTTGATAAATTGTTTGAGACATATTGTCAGAATAACAATGTGACCATAAAATAATATAACAGATTTGGCAGTCACAAAAACACAGCATAGGGTCGATGTCTTTTTCACAGCATAAGTTTGGTTCGTCATGCTGAAAAACTTTTAGGTACTACAGAACCAACACTGAATTCTAGAAAAAATAACCAAACATTTTGATCATGATTGTAGATACATCTTTTGTAAGACAAATTGTTTTTTTTTGTTTCGCAAAACAAAAGATCAATCATGCTTGATCAAAATGTTTCAGTGTGTTTTTTTTGCGATTTTAGAATAACTTCGAAGGTGTCGAAAAGATGGCACCAGAATCTATTTCATAATTTATTAACAAGATGGAAACGTAAAATGTATTTTTAACATTATCTCATTTATTTGTTAGAAAAATATTAGTAATATTACTATAGACTAATCGTAAGTATTTTTTATTAGTGTTAGCTACAGGTTAGCTATAACAAAATGGATGTACCTAAGGAATACGATAAAAACTTCACCAATTGTTTTCATAACTGTCTATTATCTCTACATATCTCCATCTATGCGGATCTATTCCATATTCTTACTGTTATCTATTTATAAAATTTTAAATATAATGAAACCTACACTAATTAACACCTTAATAACCGAAACAATCTAAAACGTAAACGTTCCAAATTAACTTTTACACAATAAGTCTGTTTAATAAAAATATTCGTAAGATTTAAAAATGGATTATATCGTTGAGTAAGGTTTGATCTGTAATAGTCCAATAAATACTATCAATATATTTACATTCACTACTATGGTGGTTGATCAGTTTTTACAAGGCTCATACAGTATTTGCTAAAGAAGTTATTCATTTTTATATTTAACGTTATCTTCAAGTTAACCATGAAGCTTGTGTGTTTATTAAACGATGAATATATTATAATATTTTATCTTATGGGACAGTGTGTGATACGCTTTAGACCCAAACATTCCTTTTTTACCTTGCAATAATGTTTTAAAGTTAAAAACTTAATTTTGTGTTCCTGTGCGTGAGTAAGGTCGTCAGAGCTTATCGGGAGGGGAGAAGGGTCGGTAACGCTTGAGTGATGCCCCGTGTATTGCAAGCATACATAGGGAACGGTAACCGCTTACCACCAGGCGGGCCGTATGCTTATTTGCCGACTTAGTTGTATTAAAAAAAAACCTATAACCGATAACAAACAACTTTCCCAAAGAAACGAATAGGGATATATGTATAACTAAATTAAAAGCTGAGGTGTATTCTCATTCTCGTTAGGTACTAAATATTATGGGCTCATGTACTAAGTAAATTAAAAAAAAAAATTTTGGGAAAGTTGTTTGTTATCATGAGGACAATCATCGTCTAAGTATCGTTTACTAATTACTAGTCACAATATATATCTAGAAACCCTTCGCTGCCATCGGCAGATACACTCGCAGTGCTCACTGAATGATCGGATTTCGATACGACCTCTTCAACTAAATACGTGTTGCCCCTTAAGTCAGCGATCAATTCTTTAGATTGAGCAATCTTACGAGAACTACGTACTCTTTATCCTTCCAAACGCCAGACATCGTTTCAAAGACTTACGAAGAAAATTTGGGTCTTATGGCATCTCACATTAAACTAAACCCAAGCTCTGTTTGTTTTTGTATATACATCCATCTGTCAAATAATAATTGGACTGTTTTACAAAAACCTTAAAACGACTTCAAAGTACACTAAGAAGTAATCAAATCCTGATCTGATGACAATGGGACCAAACGGGAAGCGTAACCTTTCAAATAAAAAAAGATTTTCCCAAATCAGTTAATAAATAACGGAGATATGAGGTAATAAACATTTAAAAAAATACATTCGAATTGAGAACCTCCTCCTTTTTTTGAAGTCGGTTAACAAAAGATGGTATTTTCTTTGTCATCGCTATTCTGAACTGAAAATCAGTTGAAGTCTGTATAATAATGTTTTTTTTTTAAATATATTATCTTAATTCAACCATAAATAAAAAATAACACATGTTCCTTATCTAAAAATACTACAATATACATAAATCACGGAGGACACGAGCGCTAGCGCTAACATCTGATTCTGCAATTCCGGAGTATTCCGACCATTATAACCTATTTCTGAAAAATGTGTAGTTAGCATTCCTTCTCGTGTATTTTATCGTGATATGGAAAAATGTATACGGAATATTAAAACGTTTTTAGTAGTATGAATTCGTAGTATGAATCTGTCTAAAATCTCTAAACTTATACAGGATGTCCCAAGAAGTCCTGAGGTAGATAGAGCACTCGATAAACTCGATAAAAATGATTTTTTGTAGTTTTCGAGAAATGGCTATTTTTTACAAGCTTTTATTTATCTTGCAATGTATGTATTTAGGTATGTTTGTTCGGGTGGAATCTTGCAAGTCGAATTTCAACCACTTCCACACGTCCACGTATACATTAGTATATTGGAAGACAATGCAAGTACAGTCAACAAAAAGTACAGTCACCAAAAAAAGCTTGTATTAATAATTATTTTTTTAACAAATACTTATTATGTATATTTTTTTCCAAATGTGGCATCGATATTTTTGATCACATTAACGTTAATATTCCAGATACATGTGAGTTATTTTTCTCAAATAGTGATCTTAGCGAATGCATCAACATTTATTTCCATAATAATACAAATGCTTTATTTTCAAAAACTTAATCATACATTCTATAGAAATACTTGTGCTAGGAGACCTCGCTCTAGTATAACAGAGTATACTTATGATTAAGGCGTAACAAATAGAACAGAATAAAATAATATGTAAAACAATTTAACATGGATTAACATAAAATAAAAGAAACCATATCCATCTTGATATCCATAGATGTTACCATTTCGTTAAAAAGTTTAAAAAGTCACCTTTATTTTTCAACTTTTTATTTTTCACCCTCAGATAATTAGGAAACATTCAGGAGTAGTCAATATTTTTTAAACACAATGGTTTCATCTTTTATAGCGAATATGGGTTTATATTTGGTAGGTTCACTATTCAGCTGATTTAGACAAAAGTAGCACATATATGTATATCTCAACTACTCAAGTCACTTTATAGTCAGTTATATGCATGTTATAGTCAGAGTGGTTAAAAAAACATTTAAAAAAAACTCGGAAACTATAAAAAATTGCGGAACATACATGTGGGTTATTCGGGTAAGGAGCTCTACTTCTGAACTTCCGATTGACACTACTTTTTGGGACACCACCAGTATTAGAAAATTATTAATTTTATTTTATTTACAAAATTTGTTATTTTTTAAGATAAGAAAAAGAAAGTATAGTTAAACGATAGCTGGCTTGCGAATATACGTCAAAATAATTTCTTGCTATGAAATTCTCAAACCGCGAATTCGTACGTTCACGAGCGTGACGTCAGAAAAACGTAGCGAGTGTCAAAGGTAATTTGCAGTTCCGGTACCGTTTGGAACTGTTCGATTTTCAATTTTCCCATATACATTTGAGTTAGCGCACTCGATACGTTACGAGTTGTTGAAAAGTTCGTGCACAGGTTACTGAGCGGGTTTATCGAGTAGGTACAAACTTCATACATTTGTTTTATGTATCTTTCGATATTTCAACGGGAATTGTGGCAATACTATCTTAAAACATGTCCTGAAGTCAAATCGTAATCGTAATCGTTTAAAACAAAAAAAAACCCTATTACAATCGGTTTAACCGTTTTGGACATAAATTAACACACACATTAACCATAACCTCACACACGCCTGAACGTTTCATAAAATACATAAAATGATTAAATCTAAGTATAATTTAGAAATATGATACAACGAGGATATTATGATTAAATTCTCGTGAATACGAGTCGATATTACTAATAGATATCAGAGATAATGACACCCGCCTTTATCTCAGAGGAGATAGGGAACGAATCAACTGCATTTACTATAAGTACCTATTTTGGCTTACCCACCAATTTATATTCGAAATTCAATTTAATACGTTACCCGGCACCGCATGAGTTGTTTTTAATTGTTGGATAACCCGATCGGATTTATGATAATATTGATAATGATCTGATCGTGGAGCTTGAAGATTGTAGGTACCTTCATCGAATAATATTAATATGAATTCTCAATTTTCGCCACGGCAAACACAAGATACACGAATATTAAAAATAGGGTGTGTTTTAAGCTATCGCCAATTTTTTTGTTTTTTAATTTCTTAGATAATTGGGATCGTCCGCAAAATAGATAGGTCACCATAATGTGGACGCTAAACAACATAAAAACAATGTCATAATAAATCAGAATCAGAAATAATTTATTGCATAAACTGTACAGAATAATGTTGTTATAAAAAATATATTTCATGAGTCTCAACAGCCTCGTCCACATCGAACATGCAATAGTAGTATTTCACATATAAATCATCGGGATATATTATCAAGTATCAAATAAATAGGTTTGTATTTATTATAATAGGTTTGTCCTGATACCTGTATCATCAAATTAATTAAAAATGATAATTAAAATCTGAAATACGTCACTTAAAAATTAACATGAACTAAAAAAATTTTGGTAGTATAAATGTTAACGGAAATGTGTGTTACCTAGGAATTCTATTCAATTCCTATAAAATGTATACAATTACGAACCCGTTTAGGAAATGTGTCAAATAATTTGTCGAAGGTAGTGTATATCTTTCCGAGGAAATATATATATTTTCTGAAGGGTGCTAGGAAAATTTAAATTAAAGTATCCTTTTTATTGTGCATAAACATGGACAGATCTGCCATTCTGAGTACGAATATTTTATTTAAGGGGTAAACCTATTATTTTGAGGACAAAATGTTTATTCATGGAATGAACTACGATTTTATTGATAATCCATCTCTTATTTTAGATACATATTGACATTAATTTGGTAATTCTTTTTATTTATCTGAGAATGATAATATTTCGAGGCGATAGATCTATTGATTAGATATTACAAGTTGATGACAAATATACACTTTGGTGACAAAAAATATAATTCCCTTAAAAATAAAAATAAACATTTGAACAAAAATAACCCGACCCCAAAGGAGGTTTGCACTAAAAAACATAAATTGATACACAATATAGGCTACGTACCTAATTTATGGATCGGACGGAATCTCTCCCTGCCAGCAGTCATGTCGGCGATGCTGAGCGGGGATAGGTCGTGGAGGGTCGTAGCCTCCTTCTGTGAGACTGTAATAGTCCAGAAGGTGGCTGCTGAGCGGGATTGGGAGAGGGCTGCTCCCACCCGGAGAAGAAGCTGCCGAGTTGCAAACGTGCCCCGTGGCGGCCCTCCTGCCCCGTAGCTCAGGCTTAGAATAACAGCTACGTTGATCCCCTGCCTGCCGTAAAAGGCCACTAAACGAGGACCTTCGAGGTCTTGGGTGATCGGGGCGGGGGCCCTGTACGCCCAGAAGCGGTCCAGAGGAGAACGATGGCCCGCTGTGGTCACGACAAATAATGGCGCTATCGCCACTGCGAGGGTGCTGGGGGGAGGTATCACACTTCCCTCGGGTCGGGCTATCTCAGCGCCGCGCGAGGAGGGTGTGCAGGTACGCGATCTACACGAGAGTCCGACCCCTCTGTAGCGCAGGTGCGACCACCGTGTGATTTTAGCCGGTAAAAGTCCGGCATAACCCGGCCGCTCCCCCTCAGTAGGATGGTCGGGTATCCTATGAGGATATCACCACGCTAATAAAAAAAAAGGTCCTACCTATGGAAGAAAACTGTAATATTTAATCTGACTGTATTAAGTTGGTACTATTTAGAAGTAAGCGAAACCGAAAGATTTCTAAAACTTTTACAAATATTGGTTATTTATTATAGCGCAAAATGTCTCTTCAAATTCTATGGTAATTTTCCTAATCGAATTGTGCTATAACTTATGATACCTCACTCATAAAAACCTTGCACCTTAGCAAGAAAGAGATAACAAATGGATCGATAGTTTGCCTGAGAGCCTGAGACATTAAATGGCAACCGCTGCATTGACCTCATTATTTAGGTGTTCCTTTGATGCAAACAAAAATACTTTAACAATATCAACTCAATCTATCAAACAAAATTAACAAATAAAAACTTTTTGGACTCTACCTATTGGGTACAACTACCTATTGTCTATGTTCATTAATTAATATTGGAACTTGATTTTCGATAAGGTACAATCCCAAAACGGTTAAAAATTATACACTAATTTTTAATTTAATATATTATGCATGGGCAAATGCCGCTCATGCATTGCATGCCCAAATGGGCATGGTACCTATCGTATAATTAAAGAACGAATTGGTAGTTGAGATGACTTGAGATGAGGCAATAAATAAAATAACTACTAAACTACTACTTGTTACGAAAGAGCATTGTAGTTAGTTGTTATAGGGTGGATACGACAACAAATAATACCACGTAAAGGATACCTACTCAAAAATACGATAAACATTTACTATGGGAACAACTTCGAAATCGCAAAAAAAAATTTTTTTGCTGAGGGAATCATTTTACTTTTGATGAGTTATGAGTACTTTACGTGGTTTTATTTATTGTCGTATCCACTCGGTATTTCAGCGGCTACACTTCTAAGTGATACTACAACTGAGTGGATGCGTAAAGATGACGTCTCTGAAATATTGAGGGCAATTTATTAACTAGGCAGGAAATATTCCCAATAGATAATATTTAGTTAATCCATCGAACAATTAACTTTCCTCGATGAGTTAAAATAATAAAGAGGAATGTTTTGGTTGTGAAAGCGCTAAATAATATTTATGTCAATGTGAATATAAGTGAAGGTCGTGGGTTCGATTCCCACCCAGGACAGTCATTTGTGTGCATAAACATGTATGTTTTTCTTGAGTCTAGGTCTAATTATCAATGTACCTACGTATATATTTTAAAAAGAGTATACCTAGTTAGGTAACTTAAATAGCCGACAATATTCCGAGTAGGTAATAAGTAGGTTTCTCAAAAGAAGATAATATAAATAATCCCACCCAGAGAGATTTTCTTCAACCCTTTAATATAAAACAAGATGAAAGACGGATCCTACTTAGCATAAGCTATACGCTACGGAAAATATCATCTGGAAGACATTATTCAAAGCCGTTTTGCATTGGATGGCTTTCAAAGAGTTAATCACGTAATAGGCGCGACATAATTTCATACCTGAGTTGGAATAAAAGCCAAAGGCATTACAGCATAATAAAGAATAAAGTATTTTATAAGGAACCAATTTGAAACCGAGCAGGTAGGTACTTAATACTTCTGTAATAGGTCCAATCGTCTAACTAAAGAAACAAATCGATTTTGTTTCTTGTATATTATTTCCATCGATTCGTTAACAACTCTAACTAGTTTAATAATAAGTTCACAGAAAGTATTATGTATTGCCCACGATGTTCATGTGCAGGGTATATGGTTACAAATTAAATGGACGACCTATATTGTTATATAGATACGCATAGTCAACGGCATTAGGCAACTCGACAGGCTCAACTCGTCACGCATTTACATCACAAAAACAACAATGTGACAGGTTGACAGGCGGTTCATGTTCATGATTGAAAGGAAGCCTGAAACTTTTTATGCGCAGGATTGGACAGGAAAATTAAAAATTACGAATCACTTTATGTAAATAGATGTACAAATAATCGAAATTCTAAAATAAAATAGATTGTGATATTTCTATTTCGTAAAGTTCGTTTCGAGGACAGATGTACAATTGAAGTAAGGGTATGGTCAGTAGAAAAAGAGGATGAGAACAGTGCTGAAGTGAGCGTGTGTGTGGGTTGGCAGGCGCGACGAACGGACGCACAGGGCGCGCCCGACCCGTCAACCCTTCGCACAGCGAGGACTCGGTGGCAGAAACAGCGCTCTCCAAGAAAGCATCCGACGGTAAGCAGAGCAGCAGCCCCCGAGGCGGCTTGCAACAATACCTCCAATAGTCTTTTCGTCTTAGACAAAATCTGTTCGTCTGTTGATATGCTCTAACTGTCGCTTAAATCTCTAACATAACGTATTTATGTACCTGTCTTTTAGTGATGGTGGTAATTTGACCCTTAGGCACTAGTTGTGTCACATTTATAATAAATAAGTAATGTACGACACCATGTTACATCCTACACTTAGAGGCTTTTGTTATTTACTCTAAACAATATTATATCTTGGGTACCTATTTACTTACTGTTTAGATGTCCAACACGCGCTTGGTGTATTATGTAGATGTGAAAAAGTAGGACCTGACTTATAGCATCAAACTATACCTACATATAAATTTTGATGCACCTGTTCATGTAGACGTATACATACCTACAAGCTTATACAATATATTATACTAAACCTGAAAACAGTTTGTTCTGAAAAGATAGATATACCTTTTGAACAATATTATATTTCACTCAAAATTAGTAAACCTTTTTTTACATTTGATATTTTAATGAAAATCTTTTTGAGATATACAGGTGTTAGTATAAAATATAAATAACCTTGTACCACGAATCCTATCTATTAAACCTAACACATGGAACCTTTGTCCATCGATGTATCTATAGACGCAGTGTTCACATAGGTACATTAATGAGCTAAGATTTCATTCACATTTCACTAGAGAGTCGACATTTTATTTTGTACCGACATTGTTTAAGAATTCTTAACACTGTTGTTAAATCTTAGTCGTTTAGATTCGCCATTAATGTGACTTTAATATCATAATATGATTTAAAAGTGTTTGAGTGTCTGTCCGAAGCTGTAAATTGGTTGTGACTGGCATGATTGATCTTCTTATAACAAGATCTAACTGCATGAGAAATACTTTAAATATTTATGGAAATGCAATGTGTGGACTGCGAATATAAAGTTTAAACAATTAAATATATAGACATAAAACAGATCTTCTGCGGTTAACAATAAAAATAATATATTGGTAATTGTAACAAGTGATAATAAATGAATAAACAAATAATTTCCGGACATTGTAGATAAACATTTTTGGTTCAACAATTTCTGTATCCTCTTTTCACGAAACATTTTAAATTATCATATGACATTTTACCTATCTATGAAACGAAAAAGTGGTCGAAAATTTAAAAAAAAAACTAAGAATTCACATCCTTTCATTATATTAATTATTCTGTTATGACCCTGCGAAAGCGCTAACAACTATCAACTTTATACTTAGGTAGGTAAATAACATACATTGTACATGTACATATTGCAGTTTTTTTGTAAAGGGGGGCTAGAGCCTTGCGCCTGCGGTCCCTTTGCCAAATACCAAACGCGCGCGGAGCCTGGCAGTCATCATCTTTAGCCTATGATGTCCCACTGCTGAGCACAGGCCTCCTTTCACAAATTAGGGTGAAAGGGAATGGGCAGATACTCCACCACGCGTGCCCACTGCGGATCGGTGGAGATAGGCTTGTGGTCAACCTACTGTTGGAGTTTTCAAGCCGCCTAGTATGCCTCCGACTATCACAATTAAGTGATAACCGGGACCAACAGCTTAACGTGACTTCCGAAGCACGGAAACACTCGATTTGAAATACCACTAGGCGGTCACCCATCCAGGTACCGATCCAACGTACGACGGTGGTAGCTTAACTTCGCCGTTCGATTAAGAACGGCTGGGGCCTTGCAGTCCTCGATGTCCTCCAAATAAAACCTATTATTTTTAATGTTAATGTGCATGTAGGTACTACGTATCCGGAACGGGACACGAACCAGCCAAAAATGCTCTAGCCCGTTATCTATATGAAATGGAGCTATTCACTTTTTTTGCAAACGATAGTTTGTATGTTGGATAACATGTTAGTTACCTCATGACAATTTGCAACCTTCTCATGTAATGTTTAACAATCTAGGTTCAACTTAGACAACTAAAAGAGGCCAAACCAAGAACGGCTATTTGATAAAAACATAACCCTCCTTCTGGGTCAGTCGGGTAAAAAGGAAGGAAGATACGGTACCCAATCCACAGCGCATGGTACAAAAAATCTACGTCTAGCTGAAGCACTATCCTAAAATATTGCGGAATTTAAGAAATGCGGTCTCTTATGTGTCACTTTGGATTGTTTTTTTTTTGTAGATTGTCGCTGTAAACAGTATCTGGTTCACATGAAAGTTTCGCTTACAACTGAGAAGAATATCTTGTTGTGTCAGCGAGAAACCAGTCGTAGAAAAATAAGCTAGTGAGGTATAGAGGGACATCGACAAAAGCGAAGCTTACATAAAATGCAGCACGCAATCTCATTGGTGGGGTTGTGTTACATTGCCGCGTTCGTTCGTTACATTTTTTTTTTTTCATTTTGGTCCCTATCCTAACTTGAGCTTCACTTCAAGGAAGTTAGTGAATCCCTACTACCTCAGGAATTAAATATGCTATAGTGGCAAGATGATAAAAAGTTTTACACGGTGAATATCATGACATCACATCACAACTAAAAATATTTATTAGGTGAAATAACATGAGATAGTTTAAAGCGAGTCCTGTAAAACCTAGGTTTTAAGATAGCCATTACTAGACTTGTTAAAAAATATCTATTTATTTATAAGGAAAACCAAAAGCTTTACACAATTGTTTTGTAAATAATATGAAACCATTAAAGTAAGGCTAATAATAGGTTTGCCTTAAAACTAACAGTAAGACATAATATAACAAGAAAGCCGAATAGAAAATAAAGAATATAATATTAAATTGAACGGTAAAAAAGAGGCAAAGAAAAGAAAATATCCACGTCTCTACAAAGTATAAAACAAAGCGCTTTCCGCATCTCTCTATATATCCGCTAACTCTACCATGCAACTGATTTTGATGCGGTTTTCACCATCAGAACAGTTAGATATTTTTTCACGGATGGTCTAGGTATATAAACTCACCGGCATTGAATTTGGTACAAGCTCGAAATTTCATACAAAAGAGGTGTTTTCAGCAAAGATTTTCTCTACTTTAATGTTAAATTTTTGCGCTACATTTCATATCGTTTGAAAGTTAAAAGAGTCATTTTAAATATGGACACATTCATTTTTGACATTTGAGGTGTTAAAGTACATACAGAAATTCTTTGCTTTGTATGAAATTTCGAACTTGAGATTTTATATAATAAATATTAAATAAGTTTTTATTTATGTAGAAAAAACAATATTTTGCAGCCAAGTCACCGAAATATTTTATATGGCTAGCGTAAGCTAAACCTTACGAGATATATGAAACTGTACTACGGTTTATCTTAAAAATATCTACAAAAAAGTCCGCGATAGCATGTCTAATTGTCTATGGATAACCCTCAGTAACCATTTTCGTGCGATTGAGATATTCTTTTTTGTGGGTTATTTTGACCAATATAATATTAATCCTTATCGAATTGAATAAGTTGGTTACGTGGGGCATTTAATGTACATAAAATTTGCTCTTTACTACTGTAAATACAGTACTATATGATTTACTAATCATTATCATTAATATTTTTTGAGATATCACAGAATTACCAAAAAACAGTACTTATTCGCGATACCGTGCCCGGGCGGGGCGGGGTGCGTCGCGTCCATCTCTGACACCACATTAGTACTAACTAACCTATATTGCAGCCGAGCGAAGCCGGGCGGGTCGCTAGTAGCATATAATAATAAAAGGGATAATGACATATTGTTACTGACATTACCGTTATTGAAAAATAGTAATAAATTGACTATCTTTGAATAAAATTGAGGCGAAGTCTTGTACCACCCTGTACAGAACAAAGAAACTAATAGGTACTTGACTCAATCCGAGCAATAACTACACTTTTCAGTTTAAAATTCCTTCCTTCCCCTAAAATGTTATGTTAACCATAAAATGGATGGATGGATTTTTAAAAATTCTAAGTGGTTATGTCATAAAAGTATTCCCTTGAAAGTATAAATCGATAGCTGTAAGTAATGTCTTCATATACAAACATCGTACATACTCGTATTAGTAAGGCTATAAGTACCTACCTATGCCATTATCATAAAAGCAAAGTTCATTTGTAATGATTTATTGTAATCCTACGTCACGTTTATGAATTTAGGTTATAAGTAATAACATAAATGACAGTAAAATCGATACTTATTGTAATTAGTTAGGGTGGCACTGTAGCACGCAAGACTCAGCCAAATCATGACACTATGTGTAGCTGGCTTCGTAACTTTAGGCCCAGTTTCGAACAAAACGCAACTAGAACATGGAACAAAGTGCCTCCCTGCCGCGTTTCCCAGTTTCTGCTTTTGATTTTGTTTTAATGTTTATGTTCCTATTAAAATAGATGGAATAGCTCTACACTGGGACTGCTCTGTACGAGTGTACTTTGCAGTATGAATTAAGAAGAAATAAAAGGTTGATGTCACACATTAGGTCAACGTTTAACGCCTGTTGCCCCTTTAGTGCTACTCAAAATCGTCGGCACAATAGTCGATGCAACTGCACTGCAATACAACATAGTCAATGTTCTAGATGATGTAAATTATTCGATATTGTTTTTTTTTTATTAGAAAAACAAACAGCTTTACATAATAAATTAATAGAATATTACATAAACTCAATAAAGCCTAATTAGTCACAAATAGAACAATATATAGTTTATCTTTGCATTAACACTATCTAAAATTAAGTACCAAATTACACATTGCACATTTGGTTTATGAATAAATAATACATAAACAGTGGATAAATATTAAGATCATAAAAAAAAAACGAAATTGTCTAAAATTATAGTTAATTTAAATAGTGAAGTCCAAAGTGTATTGCAGTAAAATGTAGCATTTATTCTAGTCTAGTCGATATTTACTAGTATGACGCAGCGCTCTACAATAACTCTATAAGTACCTACAACTTCTTTTCTAATATTGCTACAACGCAACGTGTAAAGCCTACTCATTTTATCACATAGCGCATAAAGCGCTTTTTAATTTTTTGAACAGAATAAAATTGCTGACAAAAACTGGTCTTGATACTTTTCTCAAATTAATGAATTTCCTTCCCAGAGGCCACACGAGCTATTATATAATAGAGCTGACATCAACTTGGGCACAGACTAGAAGCTTTCCTTCATACTATATTTTTGTTATAATGGCAACAAAAGTATCATAAAATAATAGTAGTATAAAAGCTCTGTTTCTATTCAGTGATAGTCAGAGTTCTGGATTATAGCATTATTTACGTGACTTCGTCAATAGAATACGTAACAAAATCATTGCTTTGAACGTCACGAGGAAATTAACAAATGTGTAAAATATTTGTTTAGGTACATGGGAATAACGTGGGTATAACATTATTGTTATATCGGCATCAAAGAATACTATTTCAACATCGTGTAAGCAATCAAATAGAATACATAAAAGTACAAACTACATCAAATTATAATCCCACATTTATGTATTTTCAGCAGCTTTATAACGTTTTATGCTCGTGTAATGTATATCATGGACTTCAAATTGATTTGCGCAGATGAGGACGACGAGCCGCGTTGTGTAACTCTGACTTCGCGCCACAAAGCTGCTATACGATTCATTAGAAAGGTACGTCAGTCCAACATATATTATTCTATTCCTATAAAACAGTATTTACCGCGACTGTTTGACTAACAGACAGCGCAGAGAGATTTTAAATATGGAGGAATCAGGAAATATTTTTGAGTACCCAAGAGTGCACTAAGGAAGGGTCTTTCAAAATTCAACCCTAAAAGGGTAATAGGGGCTCGCAGGGGGAACCGTGGGGCGGAAAGCTACAAAAATTATTTAAAAACTTTTTTTATTTTTCAGTTATATCTATCCATTTGTTAAATGGTTGAATGCTATCAGTAGAACTTAGGGAGTAAAATAACGGTGCTCTAAAAATATCTATCTCTATTACTTACACAAATATTTTTGTTATCAAAATAATAGAATCGATTGCTATCATTTTAAAAATCAAATTTACATAAGCTATGATTCTGCTGAGATAATGTATGGGATAAACGCATCAAAACTTGTCTCACAAATTATTTAGCAAGTTTTCACTATTTCGTAAGGGCCTTCACGGGCACTTACGCATTCTCAGATTCATGGTTCGGAAGGTTGCTTTCCTGAGAAAAGCCTTACAAGAGAGAGAGAGTGAGAGAGTAGAAAAAGAAACTGATTGTCTTATAAATACTCTGCTATCTAAGTTAACAAGTGCTTCCACTTACCCTACACTGAATCAGCATTTCAAGTTTTCATCAAATCTATCAGTGTTTCCAACCAACGTGATAGCTGCAAGCAGGCGTTGGTTTTGTATTGTAGGTAGGAACTATTAAGATTAGCCTACAATACAATATTTAACAAAATACCTACTGAGTAATTCAAATCACATTGTATTCTGTTTAATTTTTCTTAAAGTTCATAAATGCCCCAATTTCTTAAAGATAAAATAAACTTAAATTCAATTTAGAAAGGAATTGTCTCTTA
Organism: Polyploca ridens; assembly: GCA_951394255.1. Classification (NCBI taxonomy): domain Eukaryota; kingdom Metazoa; phylum Arthropoda; class Insecta; order Lepidoptera; family Drepanidae; genus Polyploca; species Polyploca ridens. The sequence goes on along the minus strand of OX596245.1, from coordinate 11,251,530 downwards.
TTTAGGTAATTGTATCATGTACCTAATGGCCTTACATAAATCTGCGATAATTTTCCTTTTAAGTATTAACAGAACTCAGTGTTCATAACTTCTAAGCGTTTGTATATTGTAAAATTCTAACAGATGAAGTATTTTGTGGCTCGGCGTAAGTTTAAAGAAGCCCTAAAGCCATACGACGTCAAGGATGTAATTGAACAGTATTCTGCCGGCCACGTGGACCTGCTGGGCCGGGTGAAAAACGTCCAGACTAGGTATTGCATTATCTGCCAGCGAACCCCTCTACACTATGCACTACCATTTACTTCCTGCGTTTTTTGTATCCTCGTCTGGACTCTACTTACTGTGTCTTGTTATGTTCTTTGTAGTCAAAGTTGGCATCAAACCTAAAACCTTATACTACAGTAGTTATAGAGTGTGCGTGCAATGCTGTTATACCTATACCTACCTAATGCATTACTTCATAATACCTACCTACCTACATAACACGGCTGCCACGGGATCGCTTCATAATAATCTTCTTGACATCATTCTTGAGCTGTTCGTTCTCCAAGTACCTATCTACTTATTGTTTTTCTTTTTTACCAACATTCTACGGGTCAAACAATTTAGCGATTTCGACGCGGCCTTACACTGAAAACTTCAAGTGAAATTTATTCATAGGCCACACAAACGAACAGTGATTATTATACAGATGCTAATATTTAACGACTCCCATACAGTTGTAAGACGTTTCAAGGAATTTTTCAGTGAAAGTAACATACAAACCAAAACGGAAAATATCATTATCATAATTTTATAAAATTAATGCTAATTGTGTCATAACAAATAGATGCCCTGTATCTAAAAACTCCAAGACATTGCATGGCTGCCTATTTGGTTATGAAATTCTATAATCAGTACCTACCTACATATAGCATAGCACTTCATAATACCTAGATAGATACTATTAGTTGTATACATAACCCTTTACACCAGAAGCATTTGAGTATTCCTGTACAATACTTATCGATTTTATCAGAATAAATATTTGCAGCACAGCAACACATCATTAAAAATACTTTTTACGACGATTTATAGCTAAATGAGAAAGTAAACACATACTACAACATATTAATGTCTGGGATAACAACTCACGTGATCTAAATTATTGAAAATTCGTGATAGGTCGAAATTTATTTTGTATAACATTAGCCATCAGTTGTTTTTTTCATGTCCGTATAGCTCAAGTATTTTGTCGCACGCAAGAGATTTAGAGAAGCGTTGAAACCTTACGACGTGAAAGATGTGATAGAGCAATACTCCTCGGGGCACGCTGACCTGCTAAACCGAACCAAGAACCTGCAGTACAGGTGAGATGAGGGACCCCCGCACCGGCAGCTGCATCATTCACTGCTCACCATCAAGATCCTTCCTCTATCAAAAATATACCTACCCACACAAAGTGCAAAGTGATCCAGACCGATTCATACATTACCTACTAACACAATACCAACTAACTACCTGTAAACATTATCTAAATAGCAACCTCCGATCTAGAATTATATTTTATTTTCAACTGAAAATATATTAATCGTGTACACATAGACAGGCACTCTTACATACATTCAATTATAGATTTTCATAATTATCTTGTCAGCAATACATAGTCCGTTCTTGCTAGATTAGATACAGAAAAATTTACTTCCATAATAAAATGTTACTTAGATTTTATAGGTAAAACTTAATGGCATGTTTAATTTATTTATCTTATTATCATTATTATTTTACTACATCCTGGGGATGCCCACTTATAGTTATACTCAGCCCACGTTTTTTAAAATTTATCTAATGGAATAGATTCGTCTCAAACATCTTTGTGAATTTTCTTCATTTTATAAAATAAATTAAATTATTAAAAAAGAGAGCATCTAGAATCTTTCTAATGCAGAAATGCTAACATGAATTAAACAAAAGAGGTACCCATTTGGACACGAGATGTCTTAATTTCGACTATAAGATAAGTAAAAAGCAAAATATGCAAAAATATTAATTACATCCGAATAAAAAGTCCCAAATATACTTATTGTTCATTAAAAATACAAGATATATATAATTTTGTCGAAGTGTGACTGTATAGGTTTATTTCTGCTATTGCTCAGTATAGTATACTTAAATTATAAATAGGTACAATGTAGGTACTTAGTTTTTAAATTACTTTTCCGCCCTATAATCGAAAAGTATCACTTTCAACCCGCTTCTTAGATAAACTATGGTCTACTTTCAGAGTATGAGAGATGAAAAGGTCCCTTGTTTTCGTTTTCTTCTGATACTTAGTTTTTTATTATTTTCATTAGACGGTAGGTATCTATGTAGATTACATCCATTCCGACCTACCTCACATGTTTCAAACCTATCAAGCATCCATACATTTTATTGCCTACTCATATACAAGCTTAATGTAGCTTACTACCTTGTTTTGATAACCTCCCATATCAATGCTTATTCCTTTATTATTATCGGATGTTATGACTTGTATCCCATTTATCGTATTTGCATGCATGTCTATGTAACATTAATAATGTAATCATATAAAATTGTGTTTATAAAACCTGTTTACTTGGTAAGGTCTTTCATATAAACTGAAAGACCTTACCAGGTAATCCGAAACTGTTCAGAATATATTCCACGTTTACACTAAAGTTATTAAAGTTAGTATACTTACAACTAAAGTTTTCTTTTTCCGCTATGGAAAAAGTTGTACAATTACATATTCTGAAATTTCAGATTATCTATGAAGGATCAATACATTATTATAGGTAGGATATGTGTGCATGAACTCTATTATGTATTAGGTATTGTATTAACCCTATTATTTATATTTAGTAGCTATACACATCCTGTTCTTAAGATGTAATGAGCCACAGCCTTCTCTAGGAGGTTCTCGCCTTTTTTTTCATAATTAGCGTTCCGAACCAATAAGTAAAAAGGTGCCGCTCCGTCGGTATGTCCGTCTGTACGGTATATTTCAGCAAACACTATTTATTGATTTAAAATTTGGATTAGTTTTTTAATATTGCTTACCCAACCATATCCACATAAAAATTAAAAGTCATTTTAGTATCTTTGCGAGAGCGGCCGAAATGGGGACCGAAATTTCAGAATAGGGCTACAAGTTTAAATGGGATATCATATGAACGAGCATCATTTTTAGTAAAAATGAAGCTCGTTAATGTTTCAATTGAATGAAATTACATACCGAAACAGTTTTTATGTAACTTTTTGAATTATTATTGAAAATTACTAATAAGATACCATTTAAAGTTCACAAAGTGAAAAATCTGAATGAATTACAGTTGATAGACATTGATGCAAATATTTCAGCAAAAATAGAACGATGAATGTTGCAGTTTTTTCGAAATTATCAAATTCCTTCACCAAAAAACGTAGTTCCGGTCCGGTTTTTTACATCAGTTATGGCTCAAAACTACAAATATAACTCTAAGGAAAGAAGAAAGTCAGTACGTGAGTCAGACTCAACACTCGCATTTGGCCGATTTTATTTTTTGTTCTAACTTTGTTTGTTACGTTTATAAGTGTCCAAAGTGTTACATAGACTTGTATTTGTAGTGTACAAGTAAACTAGCTGTGGCACAGGCGAACCGTCAGACGGACGGACATGACGAAACTACAATTCCTTGATTGACTACAGATCCCAAAAAGCTCACTTTGTAGCAGAGTTTATTCAAAGCATTTCAAAATTGATTGATTACATACATACACAGAGTTTTTTATCCACCGATTCACAATGGGTAATCAAACAGCCATAAAAAATCTAATTTACGCATATACGATAATAATAGGTATAATAAATAATGTTCCTAATTATTCAGTGATTGTCTTTAAAACAATATTGCGTCGTATATTATTTGATAAAGCTGAAAAATTTGTATGTTTGATCGCGTTAATTTAGGGAGTAACCCGTCAGATTTGATAGCCTAGATTAGATAGTATAGATTTTTTTATGGCGTTGGATAACCCGTTTATTTAAAAAGGGTACAGGCTATACAAAATCACAAAAGTATAATCCAAATTTTACGCAGGTGAAACCGCAGGGCATAGCTAATATTTTAGGTAGTTTGTGGGTATTAAACAATTTATGAACTACATGCCCTGAAAGCTTCTATGGTATTTTGCTACTCTCTACTTCACGATATTTAATTTTTTATTCGGTACCTACCAGAGTACCTACATCTGTTCACACAAATCTGTAAAAGTTTCATGGTCTTACTCTAAAAAGAATTGAACAAAAATACATCCTATGTCGTCAACCTATCCATTCGTCTGAGCGAATCGTAAATCTCACTGGGATAACTTTACTGCCGAGAGGAAAGTACGCGCAATTTTTTTGAAGTAAAATAAGATCCAACTCTGTTCCATTAACAATGATTTATTTACCATTCCTAAGTGAATTACGAGTTTATGTATAGTGTACATTAGCGCAGTCAAACATCATTATCTCTTTTATATTTCATGGGCCTGTTGGACTACAAAGAAGTTCTTGGGGCTAGATAGAGGATTCTGCTCTCACACTGGATTATTTTGTGTGCACAAGGAGTGGAAGAGATCATAGAGTTAGAATATTATAGAGCGACTGCACTAGAGTAGTACGGTCTGTGAGCGCGGGTAGGTACGGTCTAAATGCCTTGAAACGAAGTGCGCGTACATAGTTTGAACGACTAAAAAACGTACAATGAATGCCAATTTATCGTTTTTATCTATACTTTTAGCGAGAACTAATGATAAGGAATCTATATCGACATTTTGTCTGACTATAAATTGACTAGTGTACGATATATCTGTGAATGCATCTATATGGAAACTACTCACGCTTCGTGCAAGGTAACGTTGTTGACGCTATCACTCTATAATATTCTAACTCGATGGGAATAGATAATCATAAGACTTTTCAGTATATTCGGACACGACAGACTTACGAAACAAGAGTTGGCTACGTGCATGGAATGAATTCCTTCGTAACTCCATAGTGACCAAGGAATTCATGTAGGTACTTATAAGTCTGAAAGTAACGGGAAAGTTGAGGAGCTATTAGTTGTCGCGGTTATGTGGAAGATTAATAAGGAGAGTTACTTAACTAATTTTGCGTGATAGGTCTGACGCCTGAAATTAATATTCGATCTAGCCTTGATTTTAAGATTGTGGATTGATATTTCGCTTTACATTTCTTATTATTATCTAGTGTCAAAATATCAATCATCAATCGCAAAATCAAAGATCATCGAATATTAATTTCGGGCTTTAGTCGCCTGTCTCTACATCTCACCGAAAGTGTTGACATATTTGATTTTATTTCACATTCCTCATAAAATATGTATACCTATTTACCATATATATATACATAATATGTTGACGGGACAGTTGGTTAAGATTCCACCTATCGCGCTGCAGGTCGTGGGTTCGATTCCCACACAGGACATACATTTGTGTGCATGAACATGTCTGTATGTCCTACGTCTGAGTGTATGTATATTAAGTATGTATTTACAAACAAAAAGTAGTATATGTATTATATCAGATATCTGGTTTCCATAGTAGTACCTACAAGCTATGTTTAGTTTGGAATCAGTTGACCGTGCGTGACGAATGTCCCAGGATATTTATTATTTATTTATTTATAATAAAATATCAATTTAGGTAATCATCAGTTTTGACATGCTTTGGTAGCAGTAAGCTTGATTTACTATTTAAGTATACCAACCAAACACTCAGGCCCACTTGCGTCAACCTAGGTTATCTTAATAACTCAGAATAAGTTGCTTACCTGGGGATGATTGGACTTTATATGATATATTTAACTCCAGATAAGCAATTAACTCAGTGGGCCTTAGAATGATTTGTTTACTACGTTATTCTCATAGGTAAGTCCACGAAGTTTAATAATTTATTAGAAATTCTAATGTAGTTTCGCGAAAACTCGGAATGAGGCGTATATATTGTGAAGGGTGCTTATTTTTCACTAATTGTTTATGTTACTTGGACAAACCATGAATAAGTATTCAGGCGAAAATAAGTACTAGAGACTAATGCCGCGTCTAAATAGGTGCAATGCAACATGTAATAAACCATGTAATGCAACATGTTATGTACCATGCAATGCCACATGTAATTTGCCGTAGGTACACATTGATGCAAGGCAACACGCATTATAATGCACCTTGAAACAAATTCGCATACTTAGTCCATTCGCATTGTCGGTTTTTGAGACGAACAAAGGGATCGGAGGAGGATTCATAAAAGTTCGTACCTAGAAAATGCGCGGTTAGTGCGCCCGTGCGAACCATCCAACGCACTCGAATCATGTACTGTTTCATTGGATGTTGCATTGCATCAGCCTGGACACGGCATTACACAATATTCCGGTCTTCCGCGAAACTACCACTACGCTATCTATATACCTAGTTATGTAAACGTTTGAGTTTACAGTACCCGGATTGTACCTAAAATTTGCAAAGAATTAACGTATCTATCTCGTGTGCGTTTTTTATGAGCACTTGTTCTAAAATATGAAAACGTGGCAGTTACGTTAATTCTGTATAAACTTGAGACTCAGGGTAATATTTTTTTTTTTTTACTTCCAAGTGTTGTTTAATTTTATTTCAAGAAAAACAGTAATAAATCTTTGTGAAAACAATCTTACCTAAATATTTAATATTTTCTACAAAACCAACAGATTAGACCAAATACTTGGCAAACAAGGATCGAAAGCTAAAGACGTCTATGCATCCAAAATCAGCCTTGCTTCCAGAGTAGTTAAAATTGAAAGACAAGTAAGTTAATTACTAGAAACTGCTTTATTGGTAAGTCATTTTTATCCAACAATATTTAGTAACATTAAATCGTTTGTTTTAGGTAGATGATATAGAGAATAAGTTGGATCATTTATTAGAAATGTATGAAGAGGATAGACGAGGGTCGAGAAGATTAGGGAGTGGAATAAATCCAGGAGAAAGTGGGACGTCAGGGGAAGGAACGCTTGCAGTGCGCGCCAGGCCTGCCCTGTCGGATAAGCAGTGCTCGGAGCCAAACTCGCCCGTGTCCCGCACCTTCGAGCAGCAGACTCCTGCATCAGCACCCAATTTACAGCACAAGCATCCTATGAATAGGGGCTACTCCGACCTCAGCAATAGATTCATTCGGAAGAAAGTTATTGTAAAGTTAGTGTTGACTTTTGCTAATTATAAGTAACATTATCTATCTACTAAACTGAAAAAGGAGGCTTGTGCTCAGTAGTGGGACATTATAGGCTGATGATGATGGTGATGATGAATATTTTAAAGCTGAAGAGTTTGTTTGCATTTTGGAATGCGCTAAAATCAAGAGCTACGAGTCCTATGATTATTTTTTTGCGTTAGATAGCCCGTTGTTGAGGAAAGTTATAGTCTTTAGAACATCGTGCGTGTAAATTGTACCTACAATTTAATCCACCATATTATTGTTGTTTGATGTACTTACCTAATATCCTCTTTGACTTCATCTATAATTGAAATTGCAGCCATAACTATCGAATTACGCGTTCCTACAGCGACATACAAATAAATAGCACGGGAAACATTTTCAGGACATCGTCAAGTCGCAACGGTGATTCCCCAAGAGACGACGAAGTTGTGATAGTAGTTCCCACCGACCGAGAGGACACGCCTCCTCGCCTGGTCACAGACAGTTCTGGTAAGCGTCCACTTGATTAATATTAAAGTCTATTGATTATCTCACACTAGCGAATCTCTTGAAACATTGTGTACCTATCACCCGTATTCATAAAACACAGACATGACACATGACACATAAAGTGCCAATGTATAGTCACGGAGTGAAAAGGTTCGTCACCTTAGAGTTGGTTTTCGCTTGCACCAGATTACAAGAATCAATTTTATTATATGTACCAACATATAAGTAGTGAGGTTTCTAACAGGAAGAAACAGTACTGCTGACATTTACATAAATGTGACGTTTGCTATCGAATAAGATTTTGCTTGTTTTTACATCACGTCAAACACAATTTATGCGGAATAAAATATAAGTATTATTTTTTTCAATGATGACACTGCCCTATTTCCAATTTTAATTTGACATAAATAACAATAGCAGTTTAAACCAATAAGAAGGTTTTAGTTTATCATAACATAAAATTAAAACACTCTTGTTGAGAAGATAAACAGTCGAACAACTTTGATCCGATTAATTTTAAACTTTGATAACGAACAGTTAAAACATTATTTGCTCTAATTTAGTGTATTCTGTCTATTCAGTTTCAAAAGGTAATATATTCTCGTGATACGTTGAATGAATCATGTTGAAAACTGACGAACCTTTTCATTCCGCCACTGTACCTATACAAAAAAACTATAGACCCGTAACGTTGCACTCATTAATAAAATTAAAAATGTTTTATGAAAACGAGCGTTACTAAACAACACCGTCGTCTGTTAAATAAATTTGACTAATCATGTAAAATTGGCAAATGTTTTATTACAACACTCAGTACCTACTTATGTAATTACTATCAGGAATGAATTGCTAATTTAACCAATTAAACGTCATTGCCATAGGTATAAATATGCGAATATTACAAAATTGCAGCATCTTATGAAGACTATTCGTCGTCGACCTCTCTCTGACCGACGACTTGGGAGAGCCCCATACTATTCGGCCGTCGACGGCTGCGTGAGTCCTAACCCCTTCCCCTATCGATGTGTGGAATGTATACATAGTATCTCTTTGTACCCTCCATAGCCGTGCCTACTACTCTCTCTTGAATCTACCTTATGAATGTCATTAAAAGGTGTTGTATTTTACATAATAGATATAAGGTAACTCATCTACATATACGTACATAGTTGTTTATTTATTTATTTAAAGTTTTTGCATCTGATTTTCATTGATGTTTATCAAGGTAAATGCAGGTATAAGCGACCCCCCTACCCCAACCCCCAATGCAATCATTATTTAATCGATATATCGGGTGGGAATTTCGAGAAGGCATATTTTCGAAACCTATGTTGGGAGTCATACTGAACAACTTTTACTATGTGACCAACACAGAATATTTGTATTTTTTTTAACTTTTCTTATTTAATGTCAACCTTGCCCTATCATAATTATAGGTAATTTTTATCAAGTTATTGATGAGTACTTTACGTGCTTTCATTTATTGTCGTATCCACCCAGTATAAGCTATAACATAAATTACAGTACAAGATGGTGAAGTAACAGAAATAAATATTATAGCTGCGTGTCCGGTCACTCAAAGATTAGTATTGAAAATATATCGTAATATGCCTTGCTATGATTTATATTACTATATCGGTACAGGAGGCCGAGAATTATCTGTATCCAACATCTTTGATAATATCAAGGGATATCCAATAAAATATAACACAATTACACTATTAACGTCTTTACACTATAGTCACATTCAATTTCCTTCAATTATTCACTGGGCGTATGCAGAATACAATATTAAATTATATGGACACTATCAAAACGTGCGACAGTTCCTCGGCACGCGACTACCGCACACTCGTACTTCTATCCCGAGTATCGATCATGGAATGAATGATCCTGCTCCCCTCAATCGCTCCACCGAGACTCTGCCGAAGCGACACGAAGCTAGCTCTAGGTGTCGCCTGCGTTTTGTAGCATATATTATAGCTACGTCTGTCGTGGGCTTGAATTAATAGTAGATTATGCACCAAGGGGATAAAGCAGTATCTTACGTCACGCGTGCGGCATATTGAAACGTGAGCGGACCGCGGGACTCTAGAGTTAACTCCCGAGTTTAGCGAGGGATTTATGTAGGATCCTGAGTGAAGCGAGGGGTTCAAGCCGCCCAAGACGAAGACTGTGGTGGCCAATTTGATTTTCGAACTATTTGTATTTTTGTTCGTCAACGGCAACCTATAAAGTGAGAAGATACAATATTTTGTTTAAGTCAAATTTAGTTTGAATTGATTATGGTAAAAGTTTTCACGAACGAATTATTTAGTTGTTGTTCCATATTCAAAACACATTATACACCAGAGGGTCAAAATGAAATTCAGTACAATATTATTGGCCGGTTAGACCCCAGGGCTTAGGCTTAGGGCTTACTTAAGGTTTAGGTTTGCATGACAAATAATTTGATGTCGAACAGGTGGTGTGAACATTTTTTTTATTTATTACTCACACCGAAGCCTGCCGCTAACTCTGACGTGGTTTGCGATGGATCGGCTTCCACGATCAATTTAATTATTCATTGTCAACTAGGCTCTCCGGCAGTCCATGTGGTTTTTTCTGAAGGTCAACATTTCTAGAACGAAAACGTTGTAACCACAATGATAAAAATATACCTTAATGAAACTCTTTCAGAATAAGACAAAATAATTGTACGCTTGCCAAAAGAAACAGGACAGTTGTGGTTCGACCTGCGCTCTCACTGTCATCTAAGGTGCTCTGGTGTAAAGTAATTTTTGTTAACGTTCATAAGTGCCTTATCAGGGCCTAAATATGTGTGAATGCTTTTTGATTTTGATTTTGCTCTTCGCTCAATAATAAACAAACATGTGTTTTATATCTTTCCAAGTAGAAAATGCGAACTATATAAGTGGGTCGGTGAAACCTGCAGATTATCGAGAGGTCGCTCACAGCTGCATTTACCTCAGGCCTACTTAGTTCATTATAATTTCTTGTATTTTTTTTACCTCAAATCAAAACTTGTCATGGTTAGTTAGTTTGGTGCACGTTGTTGGTATTAGTTAAATTGTATTCAATATCGAGGACTGGGAGAGAAGAAAACTAAATAGGTAACTATTGAATTAAAAATAGGATATTCTATACGGGACCTTCATTTTCTACATGCAATTATAGGCAGTTGTCCGGTTGTATCCTTGGTGTCATGACATGCATTTCATACTTACTACTTACATTTTTTAAATGTTTATTAAGTACTTATTTTATTATTTTCGCCTAAGTACTTACCAAAAATTTTCTCGTGTTGATGCATGTTTTGTGGCGTAGACATTTATAATAACTCAAGTAGACCCTTGAACCCTAAGTAAGATATTATGTCTATTGGATATTAGGTAAATAGGAAATACTACACACAAAGTTTAGATGCAACAAAATAGTATTAGGCAGGTGTCTACCTACCGATTGCTACCTATATAATAATTCTATTGTCATATTTACTTAAGCACAACAGCTGCTGCTTCACTAATTGACTATTACGAAATATACCAATAATAGGTATTTAAATGTAGTTTACTACATTACCTATGAAACTACTACAGATAAATACAAAACAAATGACCTTACCTAACCGAAAATGTTCATACATATTTTTATTATTTTGATATTAGATATTCTTGTAACGAAATAGCAAAATTTTTGAGGACTGAGTTGATTTTACATAAAGCGATGTTTCAGAGGTGTGCGCCAGCTGTTCCGTAGAGGTGGAAACTGAAGCCGAGGTGGGAGGGTCGCGGTCCGGTAGCTCAGGCTCGGCGTCGTGGTGCGAGGGCGACGCCACCGAGGAGCGGGGCTACGGGTCCGGGGACTCGCTCGCCGAGGACGCCGCGCTGCTCGGGGAAGTCGCGCACCCACCTCGTCTAGTTCGTAATCAAAGAAGAGACGTTGCCGTCGACCTACACCTCCGGCCCGACGTCTGAACCAGAACGGGCCCTGCGCCCGGTGCTCGTCTCACTCACGACGCCGCCGCTGGCGCCGGCCGCTGCCAAAAGTGCTTTCCACTATATCTTCGCGTGAACGTCCTTTTTCGTTATGTTACCGGCACAATAATTACCTAGGTATAATAAAAAACGACACAAAAAGCTGTCCATTCACAATATTTATTTTTAGATAGGTGGTTTTAATAAACTGAAAAAGCAATGATAGTTTAGATAGTGATTGATTAGTAATAATGGTTTGAGTGTGACTTGTTGGTACTACTACGGTGGTACTAGATCTTATTCTGTGCTACTACTCCAATAAATTATACAACGAGTAGGTATTGTGGTTTGTACGAGTCATGAAATGGACCCCTATCGTGTACCTACCTATATAGACCAAGACTAGATGAAACGCGAATAGGTACCTAAAGATAGTTATTTATTACGCTTATTTGATTTATTTCGTATTGCTTTATACAAAAGAGAAATACTATAGATAGAAGCTTTTAATTTATAAAATTATAAGTACCTATGAATTGTTAAGTTGTAAATATTTTAATAAGTCGAATAAGTTATTATTATCTAGTTATAGAAAAGATTAATCGCATCGATCGAAAATTATATAAATGTGTGAACGCTGGAAATCAGGAAAGCTATAAATGCCTAAGATCATAATATTTTTACTCGTTTTAAGTACCTATTCCTTATAATGCAGTAAGAATTTTTTTTAACTGGGGCAGTATGGGGGAACCCTAAACTAAATGATATTGCGTTCAAAATTAGGTTGGCAACTAATAAACCCGCCACTTTTTTCAATCAGTTTCTAAAACGTTATAGAACTATCTCGAATTTTTTGGAGAAGTATATAAATAAAGCAAGAGTTGTGTGTCAGATCAGTTGACAACTGGATTTCGAATTGTAAAACTACAGTAAATTATGGATATTTCTCGTAGAGAACTTCGGCTGCTTTTAATTCACGAATTTCGCTTAGATCGAAGCGATCGAAGCAGTACGCAATATATGTGCATCGATGGGCGAAGACGTGCTCTCTTACGATACCACTAAACATTGGTTCAGAAGATTTACGGATGGAAATTATGACCTATCTGATGAACCTCATCCAGGACGACCTCCTACAATAGATGTAGATGAGTTAAAAAGACTCATAGAAATGGATCCCAGGTTCACTTCACGTTGTCTGGCAGAGCAGCTTCAGTGTTCTCATACTGCAGTAGAAAAACAACTCCACACTTTTGAAAAGACCTGGAAATATTCAGTTTGGTTGCCACATGAGTTGACGCTTCAACTTCCGAAGAGAGCTAACGTGTGCATGGAACTACTTAGTTACAGTAGTACCCAACTTATATGGCGCGTCGTGAATCCTCGTTCGCACAGAAAAGAAAGTATGGCCCGAAGATTAACGAAAGAATGCTTAAAACTTACAATCAACCTTAGATCACTACTATAAGGTTCATAATAGCTGCAGCTGTTAGTTCCGTCTCACTCGCAAGTCACGCCCCTCCGCACGGCGCGCGCTAACATGGCGGCAGTGCCGACCAATAGCATTTCCCGCGCTTTGAAAATGTATCTTCTGCGCAGGTACATCGGTAAGCCATATCAGTTGGGTACTACTGTATCATCGTACCAATGAGTGGCTGAGGGATGTCATTACGGGGGTTGAAAAGTGGGCTATGTACATAATTTTTTCGCGTAAGCGCCAGTGGCTTGGACCTGGAGAAGCAGGAGTACCGACGCCAAAATCTGACACGAGTAAATGAGTTCTTTTAAGTGTATGGTGGGGAATAAACGAAATTATATACTGGGAGCTGTTGCCATCTAACACTACAATCACTGCCAATACTTATTTACCAAATGGATAAAGTAACAGCGAGATTACCAAAAAAATCAAAATAAAGTATACTTTTTGCACGATAATGCTCGACCACATGTAGCAAAAGCTGCTCGTGAAAAATTACTTTCGCTTGGCTGGGCCGTCCTTCCTCACCCACCGTACATTATGCCATCAGATTATCATCCACCACTACTTAGCAGATAAAAACATTAAGGCGGCCCTCTGTGGCCGGCGCAACTTCAACGCAAGCATAGTCTAAAAGCTTTTTGTTTCATCCAACGTAATGTTTGACTGCGAAAAAAGAGAGACAGCATCAGAGCCGTCGGTTATCAGTCGGTAAATTCCGCTGATCACTCGCGGCCGCTTCGCTAGGTCGTCATTCATGATTTCGCATTCATAAAACTTGTTCCAGGAGTATACTTCTTGTGAAAAAATCTTACAAGTTTGTGAAAAAAAAGTTAGTTATTTAGAATCTCCAATACATTTGCAAGCCTGGTATCTAAATGTTTTCTTTATTTTTATAATTTATAGGTACATTAGATATGGCCAAAGTTCAGGCAAAAACGCTGCTTTTCGGAGGCTTTTCCTGAATTTGTTTCACACTTTTTTTAAATTACGCCTAGATACACGGCTAGATATAGTGCACAAGATACTAATTTGTTCAAAACATCTAACAAAAAATGTTTAACAACGCCATAATAAGTACAGAGGTTTTGTATGAAAAGTATGACGAATTGAGTCCTCTTAAAAATGAAGAACAGCTTAAAAGTGACCTTACCACCTTTTTTGATCAAAAGCCTAAAAACTTCTACGAGGAAGGCATTATTTCGCTGCCAGCGCGTTGGCGACATGTGCTAGAAAACGACGATGCGGGTTTATTAGTTGCCAACCTAATATATATGCATTCCAGATTTCCTGGAATGCCAAGATAACTTTTTCCAAAAAAATATAATTATGAAGTCGCGTCAATAATTTCATCGGTGAATATGCGGATTATAGGGTGCACCCTATAATCCGATCCGTAATGATGATAAAATAAAGAAAGTATGATAATATAAAGGCCTATCAGCACTAAGGAGCGGAGACACAATGTTTTGTTGTAATTTCATCGGTGAATATGCATCCATAATCCGATCCCTAATGACGATAAAATGAAAAAAAGATGATAATATAATATAAAGGTCTATCAGCATAAAGGAGCGGAGACAATGTTTTTCCTACTAACTTTCGATTCGAAGATGTTAGAGATTTTAGTTTAAAAATCAACTCTCGTTAATTTTTTCGTAAGTCTTTTGCTTGCAACCTCTAAAATGTAAAAACGTTTGAATTTCTTTTCCACAAAATAGTAAGAGTTAGATATCTTTAAAGCTATCATATAAATATCCCCTTAGCCTTTGGGTTCCCCCTTAAATGTCTCAGTTAGAAACATAACATTATGCTAATTAAGTATGTAAATTTTTTCTACTCAAATCAAATAAGCACATTATTTATTGAATACTTATCAAATTAAGTACTTCTTCCGATTTATTGTTCGCTATGAGATGATTATAGCAGTACCTATAGGTCCTTATGTATGACTGTTAATTTTAATACTAATTATCCTAATTACTCATCTGATATAATTAATTTTGATACCAGTAACACATCACTTAATAAACTTTATCATTTGGCAAATTACATTATTTTGGATAATTAAATCGCGATAATAAAAAAGACAACTCACACCGTTGAAAACGAAGAAGGTCAGAACGTCACCTCCAAACTAGAGGTTCTTTGAATTATATAATGTTTCTATCAGCAGTTTAACACACCGCACCGTTCACCAATCTTCACAACTACCAGTGACAAAAAAGCAATAGTACCTAAGTCGGCAATATACGGAAGGTCTTTCAGTTATCATTTTGTAGGACATCGGGTGAAGATGACATCAGTTCAGAATTGCTCAAAGCCGTATGAACCAAAGGTGCAGTTTAATCCCACGAAGCCAAGAAGGAACTCGAAAACTACAGGCCCATCCCACTTCTGAGCCAGCTATGCTATTCTGTAAAAGGTAAATCATCTCGAAAGTCATCTCGCAACTCACCTCGCAACCCGATTTGGCGGGTGAATTATGTTTCAGAATACCAAATCCTATTGAAAAGCGTCAAAATACTCACCTGTCGTAGTTCATCTCACTTCCGTCAACACTTGGTAGCGCTAGTGTCGAAATCACTGATTTTAAGAATAGGAAACTCTAATCTCACCGCGGATTCAGAAGTGATATTGCAAATGAACTTTACAGAATAGCACTGCTGATCTATATAGTTAGGATTCTCGAGAGTGATATAGAAAAGGCTTACAAACAGGTTGGACAACTTCCAGCTACCCATACAAGCGGAATTCGGAATCCTTGCATGACAGAACATGAGATGGGTTGTAGCAACCCGAATAAGCTGGAAGTGGCAGTGGGGTGGGCAGACTGTTTCTATCAACGAATAGAAGGTCGTTGAAGGAAGCATAAAGATGCTCTACGAGAGACCTCGGACCGGGAATCTCGGGATGACATGCCCTCCGGCCTGCTGGACGGACGAGTCGAGGAAGGTGGGGAGTGATTGAAAGAGGAATGAGGACCAGAAGGAGTGGCGCACCTAAAATAAGGCCTTTCTTCAGCATTGGGGAGTTGCTGATACGTACTAAATGTGCATTCTAAACTACATAGGTTAAATGATGAATGTTTAGTCGTGACTAGGTACATTCTAACAACGTTTAAGTAAGTACCTATACTATCTAAATATAAAGTTGAAATCAAAAGATTTGCCAAGCAACTAAATTAAGTGTGATTTGATTACCCAAATATGTGATCGATCATTCATATTAAAGTTAAGTATTTACAGATGTAATGTAGTACAGTTGTATGTGTAGTCAAGATATTATGTAATATGAGATCTCGGCCATTCTCAGTCTAAGAGCTCTCTGGCCCGATGTGACTGCGGTGCGGACCTCATGCCTCTACCTAACTAGTCCAATACCCATTAAAAGGCCAACTCTATGAAATAACACTCTTTTGTTGAAGGTGTGAAACTGTGAACCAAATAGAGAAGATGAATGTATAGGTGGTTTTTTTAGATAAATTAATACGTTGTACTGATATTAGGTTCAATTTCGGAATTTTGTTTTTTTCCCACTGATTAATTTTCTGATATTATTTCTTGATTACTAATGACCTATACATTCATCCCTCAAGAGGAAATTCACTAATTTATTAGGACCTTATATTTATTGTGTAGCCTTGAGAAAATCTATGTCCTTAATTAATATATAAGGCTTATATATTAACTAAGGACATAGATTTTCTCGAGGCTACACAATAAATAGGTACATCAAATTTGAATAAGTAGTCATATTTTTCAGGTTTTACTTAATATGATTTCTGAAGAAAAAAAAGTCTTAATGAATATAACTACTGATTGATATAGCCTTATAAATGATATGATTGGTTTATGGCCTCATTGGGTTAGATAAACGACCTTTGGTTTCGATCTAACTTTTTGTGTTTAAATTAGAACGTAACGTAAGGCAGCGCGTTCTAGGAATGTTTTATTTCCGCAGCTTTTTGCCGCAATTCTGTTTTCTTATGAAGCTATCTCGCACAAACCTACGCACTAATAAAATCGGTTCTGACTTATATTTTCAAAGAACCACAGAATTACGGTAGGTAATCGTGCGGAAACAAGTCCTTGTGCGCGCGTAGCTTAACTTCGTTTGTATATATAGTACATGATAATCATTATAAGACAAAATTAGAAATTCTTTTCATTTAATTCAATTCAAAATGAGAGCAAAGCAAAATATTATCTTAGGCATTCAAACTAAGCAAATTAATCAAAAACAACAAAAGAACTGTGATAGATATTTTCAGTTTTTTCATGCACACCAAATGAAATTTAATTAGATACATTATCTACCTATCTAATATTATATAGCTACCAATATATAACATATATTTGATAAATATCCTAATGAAGTAGATATTTATTAACTGCGATTCAGTAACTTGTAACATAAACATAATTTTAGGAGTGAAATCCTATTCTTGAACCAATTTTGAAATTTTGGACACATTTCTTAATAAAAGCAGGGTAAATCATTGCCTGAAATTCAACGTAAAATATATAATATTATAATACCTATTCGTAATTTTACAACACTAAGTAGATCGAATAAATAAGAAAAAAAAATGTTTTTTTACATCGCATTCTTACTACCTAACCTACCGTCTACCTTGCTAACTTGATAGATAACATAATGTAAATTAACCTTAGGAAATGAGTTCAGTATATAAAATACTAATAAGAACCATGGGACCTACTGTTGCCTAACTGTTAGACCTTTATTATTGTGATATGCTTATGAATTACCTAAATAAATACCTAAGTCAATTTATCAAAATATTGCATCCAAATCACAGATATATCTACTATGTAGATATAACCATACGCTCATCCATAACGACTTCACATAATAATTTAGTGCAACGACAAATACATTTTTTTAATTAATCGATTTGCTGACGATTGATTAGCAATGCGTAGTATCTATATTGCTGTTTGTTATGTATGGTTAAAAATTATTCCCCTAATAAACACTGATTGAAATGACTTTTTTTCCTTTTACCTAAAGTGGTTCTACCTAAGGTTAGTGATACTATGCACACAGCCCCGGAACTTTATAGTGGCGCGCCACTATATCTCAATTTATGAACCATTTTTTTTAAACATTGTGATTTTGGCGCCCCCTGAAACTGCCCCCTATAGTTCCGGGCCTGCTATGTACGTTTTTTTTTTTTTTTTTTTTTATGCTACTTAGGTAGCAAACAAGCATACGGCCCGCCTGATGGTAAGCGGCTACCGCAGCCTATGGACGCTTGCAACACCAGGGGTGTCATTCACGCGTTGCCGACCCTGCAGAAATCTCTTCAGACCCTTTTTGAAGAACCCCATGCTGTACTCCATTGGGAAAACCACGGCAGGGAGCTCATTCCACAATCAGAGCGTCCGCGGAAGGAAGCTCCTTTGAGACCGCACAGTTCGAAACAATTCTGGTTTCCAATATGTGAGGATGGACTCCCTGTCGATGGCGAGAGTTGCGATGGTAGAAGGTGGCCCTGGGCATCACCTTAAACAATTCTACAGAACACTGTCCGTTGTACAAGCGGTAGAACACACATAAGGAGGCAAAGTCTCTCCTCAGACTGAGGGGCTCTAAACCGTTTGTGAGCTCGGGATCGTCAACAATTCTAGCAACACGTCGCTGAACCGAGTCTAAAGGCGCAAGCTGGTATCCAGGTGCTCCCGCCCACAGATGACAGCAGTACTCCATATGAGGCCGGACTTGCGACTTATAAAGTTGCAGCCTTTGCCTCGATGTGAAGTACTGCTTCGCTTTGTTGAGCACTCCGAGCTTTTTGGAATTTTTGTCTTCTAAGTAAGTAACGTTCTAAGTAAGGACGTAAGTAAGTAGTTAATAAAATAACGATGTATTCACATATGTATAGGTTTTAAGGCGATGTTGGCTCAGTGGTAGTGGTTCTGATACCGAGACGAAGGTCCCAGGTTCGAATCCATCAATGAGCTTGAGCTTTCGGTGAACGAAAACATCGTGAAATAATTGGACTGTTTTACAAAAAACTTAAACCGACTTCAAACAACACTCAAA
Organism: Polyploca ridens; assembly: GCA_951394255.1. Taxonomy (NCBI): domain Eukaryota; kingdom Metazoa; phylum Arthropoda; class Insecta; order Lepidoptera; family Drepanidae; genus Polyploca; species Polyploca ridens. Next base: position 11,232,285 of record OX596245.1, on the reverse strand, counting down.
TCTTGATCTGATGACAATGGGACCAAACGGGAAGTGTACCCTTTCAAATAAAAAAATAATTTTCCAAATCGGTTAATAAATGACGGAGTTATGAGGTAACAAAAATAAAAAATAAAATTTAAAAAAAAACAACCGAATTGAGGAACCTCCTCCTTTTTTTGAAGTCGGTTAAAAAACGATACCACGTTGTTGAAAATCTGTCGCCAAGCACCTAACGGTGTGTTCCGTCCGACAGCTGCACTTTTGAGAGCCAATTTACTCTAGGCTTTGTATGTTAGCATCTCACTTTGTCTCTTTTTAACAAATACCATAAGAAAAGGATGTAAGAAATTTAGTCCTGTCAAATTAGTCCAATGCTTGTTTTCATTATAAAAGTCGCCATCCATAGAAAAAGAATAAACCGTAGAGCAAGCTTATCGCATAGTTCACCCAGTACCAGCGTAGGCAGATGAGCTATAGATATTTATATTGATGAATATGTGACAATAGGGACGTAACTGCGCTATGCCCCGAATTATCGATAGCCGGTTAATTCACTGTAGTACAGTATTACCCAACTTATATGGCGCGTCGTGAATCTTCGTTCGCACAGAAAAGAAAGTATGGCCCCGAAGATTAACGAAAGAATGCTTAAAACTTATAATCAACCTTAGATCACTACTATAAGGTTCATAATACACTGCAACTGTTAGTTCCGTCTCAATCGCAAGTCACGCCCCTCCGCACGGCGCGCGCTAACATGGCGGCAGCTGCCCACCAATAGCGTTTCTCGCGCTTTGAAAATGTATCTTCTGCGCAGGTACATCGGTAAGCCATATTAATTGGGTACTACTGTATGTATATGTATGTATGTTGCTTACCTATTTAGTAAGTTCTGGCAAAAATACCAACCGCATGTAAGCATAAAATTAATATTAAAATTATAACGTAAAATATACACTTATTAGGTGCCTTCGCATTTCGAAAGACCCTGGATGCATAAATGAAAACACAAATTTTTGCTCATTTTGAGGTAATTTAGTACCAGTTTCACTGCTTTCTGGTCAAATGGTCAAAGTTCATCTCACGACAATTCCAACAAGCCCAAACACGTCTAGGAAACGTTGCTTTGTTATGGAGTTCTAGTGCCTACCCTCCTACTCCATCATCAGACCCTGAAAACTATATATGATCAAAGTTCATCTCATGACAATTCCAACAATCTCAAACACGACTAGGATACATTGCTCCGCTATACAGTTCCAGTGCCAACCCTCCTACTCCACCATCAGACCCTTAAAACCATATCTGGTCAAAATGCATCTCAAGACGATTCCAACAAGTCCAAACACGGCTAACATACGTTATTCCGTTATGGAGTTCCAGTGCCTACTTTCCGGATCCATCATCAGATCAGCTCGATGGTACCAAATTATTGTATTGTCATCAGTACTTGATAAGTGTGCAAAATTTCAGTTTAATCTGACGTTTGGAAGTCGATGAAAATTACGTTTGAAGATTCCATTACATGCATACATATATACGTAAATATATACATACAGGTGAAGCTAATTAAAGCGTGTTAAAAAGCACCCCACACCATTTTTTCGTACGATACGGATACAAATAGGTTAAATAAAATCGACATCAAGATTTGTTTAGATACTTAGTTACCTACACGTGAAGCTAATAAAAGCTTGTTAAACAACTGGCACTTCAGGATAATATTACCAAGGAAGTAATTTTAATATTCATTTTGCCATTCACCACATTCCTTGGAATATTTTGTGTAGTCTAAAAAAAGTCGTAAAACACAAATTCCGACTGAACAATTCAATTAATTATTAAAACCGAATAAATTACTTTAATATTTAGGTATACTATTAACATTCCATTAAAAAATAAAACATTTAAGGCCTTACTCATAAACGCTATTTAACTAAATCTACTAAATAAATGGTCAAATAAATAACGTCACCTTGCTGTCATTGTCAAACAATTTGACGTTATTTTGGTGACCACTTAATCAGCTTATTAGTTAAATAACGTTTTATGAGTAAGGGGTTAGTTCTCAAAAGACCCACAACGTTTTTATGAACTATTAGAATATTTATCGACTGCAGTATCCATCGCGCTACATCACTAGTCGCGGCGCGGCAGTGCGGGGCAGCGCGGGAGGCCAAATCGTGCCCGCTCCTCGCGTCTATTTCACCCCCGAGACGCGTAAAATTATATTCACCTACAACTTCCCTCTCTTTCTATCGTATAACTCTATCCTGTATGACGCGGCACGTCTTACGGTAGGGTTGTCTAATGACGTATTATGAATCTTCAATATTTCCTTATCGGTTATGTATGTACCTATTACTATTCTCCTTTCGTGAATAATGACATTTTAAATATCCTAGCTAACTAGTATTAGAGCAGAAAGTTATTTTTAAATGTTTGCATATTTTAATCTAAGTTTTAGGCCTATACTGATACTTTGTATACTGAATGTGTATTCTGTCTACGAAACTAAATACAACTATTTTGGGGAAGGGTTTTAGTAACATACATGCATATAAAATCTGGAATAACTGACGACGGGACAAGAAACGGCACGACTACCTAGTCCAGGGACGTCAGCCGAAATTCAAAACGTTTGTTATTAATAATCTTCAAGTTTGTTATATAAAAAATAATAAAGTTAAAGAATTATTTAAAAAAGGATATACTGAGTAAGTAATAACAATTAGAATTGTTAAATTTTTCTGAATATTATTCTACTGATTTTTGAAATAGTGGTTTGTTAAATCTTAGTTATTCTAAAAAGGTAGAAGTAAAATCTACACTAATGTATATTCATTAGTGTATAATAATACTAGTATTATAAAAACGTAACATTGGTTTGTTTGTATATTTGAAGAGGAAACACCACAAACTACCAAGAGTTTTCTGGAACTATTAACAGTTTCTAAAAAAAAACATCAAAATCGGTTCATAAACGACGAAGTTATCCGCGAACACACGTAAAAAAAAATTTCGTACCCCTTGCTCAAAAAAGTGACATTCTATGCCACAAAAAGTGAACATAACAATAGTCATTTTTAATCTGTTAAAAACAGGGAAAGAAAATTGTACTGAATTTCATTCATCCTCTAGGGGGAGAATGTGATTTAAAGGAATACTTACCGAAATTTATACTGAACTACATCTGTGTTCACACCATTGAGTATGTATATAAAGCATTATACATTTTTTTGAAAAAGGAATACGCCAATCAACTCATCAACAATAAATGTACCGAACAAAAATGTAACTCTATCAATAATTGAACCAATGTTTCAAATGTTAGTTTTTACTTTTAATTGTCATTATTTTTAATAAATGCTTATCTCATATTATTATTGTGTTAATTTTTTCGCAAATGGTACGAAAAGTAGAGTATTTTCCTCGGTGATAAAGCTGTCTTAGTCTTAGGTGAACTTAAATCCCTCGCTACACTCAGGACTCGTCTTAAATCCCTCGCTTCGCTCATGATTTAAGTTTTTAACACCCTCGCTACGCTCGGGAGTAAACCTCGGGTCCTTCGTTACGCTCGCGATTTAAATCATCACCCGCGACAGAAGACACTGCTTTATCCCCTTGGTTAATAATCTACTATTACGGTCGAATTGAGAAACCTCCTCCTTTTTTTGAAGTCGGTTAAAAATAAGTCACATGAGTTGTTGAGGTCTCAGTGGCCCGTTTAGACAAGAGGGTGTCCCTTCTGGTCTCGTCTCTTTTTGACACACTGGTATGCTATCAAAACGGGCTTATTAGATCTTGCCGACCTTAATAAAGTCAAAAAGGACATTAGGACAACACAATGAAACAACAACAAAAATCTAGTACTATGAAAACAACGATACCAACACAAAATAGTTTTAAAATAAGAACAATAAACACTTTATATAAGTACGTAGGTATTTATACCCATTATATAAAGAATTATTTAAAAAAGGATATACTGAGTAAGTAATAACAATTAGAATTGTTAAATTTTTCTGAATATTATTCTACTGATTTTTGAAATAGTGGTTTGTTAAATCTTAGTTATTCTAAAAAGGTAGAAGTAAAATCTACACTAATGTATATTCATTAGTGTATAATAATACTAGTATTATAAAAACGTAACATTGGTTTGTTTGTATATTTGAAGAGGAAACACCACAAACTACCAAGAGTTTTCTGGAACTATTAACAGTTTCTAAAAAAAAACATCAAAATCGGTTCATAAACGACGAAGTTATCAGCGAACACACGTAAAAAAAAATTTCGTACCCCTTGCTCAAAAAAGTGACATTCTATGCCACAAAAAGTGAACATAACAATAGTCATTTTTAATCTGTTAAAAACAGGGAAAGAAAATTGTACTGAATTTCATTCATCCTCTAGGGGGAGAATGTGATTTAAAGGAATACTTACCGAAATTTATACTGAACTACATCTGTGTTCACACCATTGAGTATGTATATAAAGCATTATACATTTTTTTGAAAAAGGAATACGCCAATCAACTCATCAACAATAAATGTACCGAACAAAAATGTAACTCTATCAATAATTGAACCAATGTTTCAAATGTTAGTTTTTACTTTTAATTGTCATTATTTTTAATAAATGCTTATCTCATATTATTATTGTGTTAATTTTTTCGCAAATGGTACGAAAAGTAGAGTATTTTCCTCGGTGATAAAGCTGTCTTAGTCTTAGGTGAACTTAAATCCCTCGCTACACTCAGGACTCGTCTTAAATCCCTCGCTTCGCTCATGATTTAAGTTTTTAACACCCTCGCTACGCTCGGGAGTAAACCTCGGGTCCTTCGTTACGCTCGCGATTTAAATCATCACCCGCGACAGAAGACACTGCTTTATCCCCTTGGTTAATAATCTACTATTACGGTCGAATTGAGAAACCTCCTCCTTTTTTTGAAGTCGGTTAAAAATAAGTCACATGAGTTGTTGAGGTCTCAGTGGCCCGTTTAGACAAGAGGGTGTCCCTTCTGGTCTCGTCTCTTTTTGACACACTGGTATGCTATCAAAACGGGCTTATTAGATCTTGCCGACCTTAATAAAGTCAAAAAGGACATTAGGACAACACAATGAAACAACAACAAAAATCTAGTACTATGAAAACAACGATACCAACACAAAATAGTTTTAAAATAAGAACAATAAACACTTTATATAAGTACGTAGGTATTTATACCCACACGCGTCTTTCGCTGCGGGCGCGTTGCAACCGACTAGCGTTAGTCCGGTAGACTGTTGGCGCGAAATCGTACCTAAACATGGGAGTGAGACAGGCCTGCCACTACGTTAAAGAGACGGAACTCCCATACATCAGTATGAAAAAGCAGTTTGTTTGAAGCCAAATTCATGCTGGAGCCATTATTGAAAATAGCTGTCAAATCTGACTTGTCAAATATAGGGAGGTATATACAGGGTGTATTTCGCATGGTTACACAAACTTCGCGAAAAGGCTAAACCTATTGCCACTAATCAAATTGTGAAAGTCATTCACCTCGCTAATGATCGGTTATAGAAATTGTCATTTTCGAGCGCGCAATGTATTGTGAACATCGCGATTTAAACGCGCGATAACTTTGTGCTTGCGTAGTATGTCGCTGACTGCAGGCGAATATCGCCATAAGACACCGTTTCTAGTTTTATTTACATTGCTACTTTTAGAGAAAGTAATGAATTAATAACTTATTTATTTTAAATCTCTTTGGGTTAGGTAAGAATAACGATTATGAACAGTCTAAAGTAAAAAAAACTCAATTTTTTTTTTTTTTTTTGGGAAAAACCGACGAAAAATTCCAACATGGGGGGGTCCAGAATCATGTCCTGGACCCATGGTATCCGTTTGTGCGGCGATGTCCCTTACACGCTGTATAGAATACAGCTGTATGAAAAAAATAAAAATTTAAATAAATAATTTATAACTAAATAATTATGTTTCATTTATTATTATATTATAAGAACGTTTGAAATAAAAAATAATCGTATTTACCCTAATGCCCCGGCCCTACATAATCATAGGCTGTATGACTATTTCATTGCACCATATTATGGGAATATAAAAAAAAAAAGTCATGTTCAAATTCTGCTTACGGTTTATCACCAATGTTCGTCAGATGGCGGTCTGAACTTTAGTTCTCTTGGTAGTTTGTGGCAGCGAAAGACGCGTGTGGGTATAAATACCTGCGTACTTATATAAAGTGTTTATTGTTCTTATTTTAAAACTATTTTGTGTTGGTATCGTTGTTTTCATAGTACTAGATTTTTTTGTTGTTGTTTCATTGTGTTGTCCTAATGTCCTTTTTGACTTTATTAAGGTCGGCAAGATCTAATAAGCCCG